>OU015502.1:29052052-29089552 GCA_907164885.2 Dolomedes plantarius
TTTCTGCGCCATGCAACAGGATTCCTTTTATAAATTTCGTCCACCAAAAGAATTTAGGAGCGTTTAAAACACACTAGATCAGATCTTTTCCCCTCGAATAATTTAAAGTTTAAAATATTAGCATTTTTTTTAAACGAAAAATGCCCCAAGATGTAAAATTTCGTTCTCTGTTACAGAGTACAATTAAAAAGAGAAAAACAAATCTTTCAATCCAAGTCGGCAATCCTTGGACACATTTTCCCCATAGGTTAACATTGAGGTGAGGGCGTTCCAATAGGGTTAGTACACATCGGTCTATGCTATATGATGTTTACTCTTTTGAATGATTTGTATTTTAATGCTGTTTTTCTTTTATTTTTTAGGTATGTATTTACGTTCATTGGTTTTGAAAGCTTCAAGATTTAGTGAGTAATTTATGATATAGTTTTTTTCGCTTCCCTTCAATTATCAAACTTGACTTTTACTGATAAGACAATATTATACTAGAAAAAGTGGATATACGCATATAACTCTTCAAAGAGGTTTTGAAATGCTCTGTTGAGGGTTAGCTTTGTGCCAACAGTTTAGTCCCACGTACATGAGTTAAGTATTAGAAAGATATTAAGAAAGGTATTAAGTTTTGCATGTATCTGAACTTTATTTGTGGTTTGATATCATATTTGATGAAACAGCACTGAAACCTGATTTTTTTTTTCCCTCCTCTGTATTTGACAGTTTTTGGCATCCTTTTTTATGAAAGAAAAAGCAAATATATGCATTTTGTTAGACACTGTCTTCTAGTGTGAAAATGAACGAAAAGATGGTCGTTTAAAAAAATATTTTTGGCTGGATTTAAAAAAAAGAAAAAAAAAATGCATATGAGTGTATTCGTGTTTGCATATGATAGCCTAAAATAATCTTTAAAATCCATCTACACTCAGAAATAAGTAAAAAAATAAAAATTGAAATAAAAATAATCCATAAGCTTTAAAATCTTTGTATATTTCTTCCCTTATTCGATCTCGAACATTCTTTTTACTTCCTCGCCGTTTCGTAAGTCTGATATCACATGCTCCTTGATTTTCATCGTTATCGTTTGTGCCTTAAAAACTCGCTAGTGTTAAGTGCATAATTTCCTGTATAGAATCCGAAATACCCAGAGAGAGAGGTGGTGGGAGGGTGGCAGAGTTTGAGATTTCGATTCCTGCAACCTTTACCGTGCAGATCTTTTTATTCATTCTTTATATAGACAAGAATTCTGTGCTTACCCCCTTTTCCTTCCTGCACTCTTTTAAACCTTCCTTATCGATGCTTGGACTATCGATTTCTCAATCAGTATCGGGAATCGTTTAAACGGTTGCTAACGATATTTTGAAAGTGAGTCCCTCCCTTACCCCCACGCTTACCCTTCGTATCTTTGCGATAAAAGCTTCGACAACATAACTCCAGAATTGGATGCGGAATTTTTTTTCTCCCCCCCCCCCTCACCCCTTTTCCATCCAACTTATTTTTCTGGGTTTCATTCACTTTCTCTTTATTTTTTTAAAAAATCTTTTTTAAAGGCAAAAATATTACTTCCTTTATATCTGGCGTTTTATTCTTCAGATTGTGCGTTAAACCGTACTGGAAACAACAAGAGGCACGTGTGTTGGGGAAGTGTGGTTTCGGGACGCGAAGTCGATGAGTTGAGAATTATTACGTTCTGGAGAAATCGATTTTATCTGAGAATGTGAAAATGCCCCACTCACATTCAAAAAATTTTTTTTTTTTTTTTTTTTTTTTTTTTTTTTTTTTTTTTTTTTTTTTGGCATTGTATCACGTGACAAGTAAGCATGTCTCACTCTCGGGATCTCTGTAACAAGATTTTCTCCGCTGGAAAGTGAAGTTCGTCATCTCCCTCAGACGATTTTAGTGACCAAATTTGGCGCCAAAACTATGTATTTGACATTATCTAGAACCTTTAATTAATAAGTGTGAATTAATAAGTGTAGCCTGGTAGTGACTTCATCATCCAAATACAGTGAAGAACTTGGAGTGACGATATAACTTAGAGTCTTCGTGTTGGTGAGTTTGGCGATCTAAAAGTTTGCGCCCAGTATCAGTTGGCGGTTTTAGAACTATTTGAGGCTTTGAAAAGTGTGTCACACAGACCTTAAAATGCAGGGTGACGTGCCATAGTTTTGATTTGAATGCACACTGGCGAGTTGTAATTTTTTTGCGATGATGGAGAAACAGTATTGGGCGATCAGTAATTTGACTATGAATTCTGTTAACGACTTCTTTCAAAGAAAATTTGTTGGTAATACTCGTTTATTAGATATTTCTAGTTTCTCGATGGAAGGTTGTGATTATGACTTTATTCCGTAATGAATGGTATGAATGCTGTTTCTGAATTCAGAAACGGCTTGTAGAGTAAAATTGCACGGTACTCGAAAATAAAGTTACCGTATCCAAGTAAATTATTTAAAATACCAGTGTCTCATTGTAAGAGCAAAAGATAAGTGGTTAACAAAAACAAATTATTATGATGTCAACTAGAGTTCAAGTTAAGTCATATTGACCTCTAGAACTGATATAAGGCTTACAGCTTGTAACCTAAGATTGTAACCAAGGCATGCAAAATGAGAAAGCATACAAATGACTTTGACTAACTACTATTTTATTTCTACTCTATCTCAAACTTTTCATACATTGATGTTTATGATGCCGTCTCAACTAACTTCGATTCGCTTTGGGGATGCTGATGGCAACTTCAGCCAAATTGCACAATTTCTGATCTTCCATTGTCGGAGACGTGTGTTTATATCCTTCGCTCATTTGTCATCGTCCCGCTATAATCCTAAATTATGCGTAGACTGGAATTCTAAATCGCGCGCTGGTTGAAAGTGGTATGAAGTAACTGCGAAAAATTTTGCGAGAATTGCGACTGGAAGAGAGAAAAGAAAATCCTTAACAAATTTTAAATAAAATCAAATTCCTAACAGTGCTCAGCTGCCTCAAATCATCGAGGGAGACAGTTTTATTCAATTCCTACTATTAGTTCACACTCTCCCTATATATATATATATATATATATATATATATATATATATATATATATATATATATATATATATATATATATATATATATATATATCGTTCAAATTTTCGATCGTTAATAAAATACTTTTTATTCATACACTTAAGTTCAAATACATTTTTTTAAACTTGTAGTGGATGACACTTGATGTTAATACAGTTTTTTCAAATATTAATTCATTAATTAAATTTAATTAATCCATTTTAGTTTTATATGGGAGCCCTTTCAATAGGAAGAGACCTAGAGCGTCTCTTGCTCTTGAATGGTAATTTCCCTCTTCTTACTGTGTGAACGGTAGCACTGCGGTAGCGCGGGCTCCTCCAGTCCTGTGACAAACTTTTTCTCTCTTTCTCTCCCCCCCCCCCCATCCTAATCTCGCACAGTAGGCAAGGTTCTGACTGACAATCCTTTTTTTCAATTCCTACTATTAGTTCACACTCAAATTTTTCTTTGTTGACCTAAGTAGGAGTTGACTTAATTTTTTTTTATATTACTTGTTTATGTATTTACTTTGTTGTTTTTTATAGCATCTTTAAAAGATCGTTCAGCGTTCTCGCTGTCAGTATTTTTATATGGGAGACTTTTAGGACCCCATTTTTGCTTTGTATGTTGGACGTGTCTACTTTTTCGTTGTAGAACGTGCTGTGGGGCAAAAACGGACATTTTACTGTAATTAAAGGCATAGGAATACCTCTGATTTAATCTTCATTTGTGTGTGCTTTTCTTTATTTACAATAAGTAGTCTTCATAAAGTATCTGTCTCAGATAGTACTTCAAAAAGTCGTTTCCTACTATAAGGATAAGAAATCCGTTATTTAAACATATTTAACATAAAAGTTTTGTGGGGCAACTTATTGGTTAAAATGTAATTTTATTTGGTCTAGTTCTTTTTTTCATTTTATTATCAGTTTGAAATTTTTTTGTATTTGTCACCTCGTATTGAATAATTTAAGCTATATTCCCATTGCAATGTTATATTAAAATATTTTAAACTTTATAATTATGCTAATGTTTTATGTATGAAATCAGTTTGATAATTTAATTATCTATTATTATTAAGCCTATATTAAATTTGAGCTCTCTGCAACATTGTAAATTAACCAGGGCAATATTCTGTGGCGGTGATTTTTAATTGTATTAGAGTACTCATAAACATTAACTTGATTATTTATCCTTTGTTTTAAACGTTTTGGGCTTGAAATTTTTATTTGAATGGTAAATCTTTGGAATTTTATTATATTCACACGTGGATAAAATTCTTTACACTCAGCCTAGTAGATATAACCTCTTAATCAAACAAAAGCAAAACTTTAAAAAAAATTCCACCGGAACTTTAAATTTAATTTCTGAAATTATATATTTCTAAAATAATGAGTTCCCATTATTGTATTTCGTTCTAATTCCATTTTCGGGGCGTCCCTATTCTTAATCTGAGTTTGTTCTATCAAAACTCTGGGGCTTATTAATACTCTTTAGCATTTTGTGCAATCCTGGATATCGTCTTTTCAAAAAACGAACTTACGAAGACGAGAAAAGGAGACGTGGGGGAGGGGGGGGGGTCTTGAATTGTGTCAGCCTCCCGTCACAAAGCCGTGTTGTATTGAGAGGAAACTGTAATTTTCCGTCAAAACTGCTATTTTTCGTCGCCAGTTTAATCGCCAAGCTTTACCCCCTTTTACATTTATATCAATTCTTCTTTTGTGCGGTGCGAAGGGGGGAGGGCGCGAAGTGTGTAAGGGGGGTGGAAGGAGAGCCTGAAAATAAATTAGCCTTCACAGCGGCCTCCCGAAAAAGGGAAAGAGACAAATGGCCAGTTTTCGTCGCCAAATTAAGTAATTAAAACAATATCTTCGGTTTTTATTGTTACACGGGGCAGCGCTCTGAATGGGGAAAACTGCGGGGGAAGCAATTAATAATTTTCCCGATTTTTCCCCTTTTCGGGGCATTATCGAGGGAACAAAAGGAGGAGTCTTTTCAGTCCTTTTCCTACCCCCTCCAATCCCGACAAAGAGCTAATAAAAGCAATTCACCCCCTTCTATTTTTCGGAATCTTCCTCCATCCCGCCCTATTGCCGTTTTAAATAAATGAGTATGATAAGACCGGCAAAGAGAGAGAGAGAAGAGCGGGCTGTGGGTAAAACTTTAAAAATCTGTTACTTTATCGACTTGTGTTTGGGAGGCACAAATGAATTGTGAGTCTGTCGCGCTGATTAAAACGTTCGAAAACTTTTCACCGAAATTCCTCTCTCTCTCTTCTGTCATTTTCTGCTATCTTCTTTGCCTTTTTCCTGCTTTTTATTGGCTGGAGCACTTGTTTCCCCGTGTTAGTTGGTGGAGTGGACGGGCATTAAAACCTCGGCTTATCTCAGTCGGTAAAGGCCTAACTCCTCGTAATTTTTTACCCCTCCGAATTGTATATATGTTACATTATCTTCGAAGCAGTTTGTCACATCCCCTCCCTCTTATATACCCGTGTTTTAATCGATTCCGGGACCCCCCTCTCTCTTCCCCAATGATTAATTCATTGACTCGTGAAGTATTAACGATTATTGGTCCATTTTAAAAAGTCATTTCTTATTTAAAAGCGTCAGTGTGCCGCCGGGGGTGTGTGGGGGAGGATCTACCCCGACGTCTAAATTATTTCTCCAAGCAGTCGTTAACATTACGTTAAGTGTCATCCGCCATCCATTCTTTGCCTTTCAAGTTTTCTTGGCATTATGGTGCAGTCTCTTTTGTGATTGTCCATTATCTTTCCCGGACTTAATAAACCTTGCGGGTGATGTATTCATCAATAGATGTTTTGAGGGAACCCGACTAATACCCGATGTATTATTTGTTGCCATTGGCTCGTCTCCTTTGTTTGGGGAAGGATTCTCCAATGGATCTTTTTGTCAATCGATCGCCTTTTATTATTTACACCGTCGATGATTTTTGCCTCGATCGACCTGCGGTAGCCCGTCTTTTTGGGCACTATATTAGGCTGCACCTTCGCGGAGCAGTGCAAAATTAATTCACATTGTCCCTATCGGTTTTCAATTGTCTTCAGCCCGGTATCGGATCTGCGAAAGATATTATTACTTGTTGAGAGGGGCCGTAACGAGGCGGGGAGGAGAGATTTTTATGCCTTGTGCCTTCCGATCGGGCCTTCAGCTAATGCTTATCGCATCGTAGACTCCAGGCACTAAATGGATCGAATTGTTTCCTGTCGTTTAATCGACTGGAGAGGATCGATTTCTATGATTTTTGTCTTGCCGGCATCACCTGTATACTTCAACTTAATTAGTCCGCGAATGGTATGACATCGTTCCTTAACGAGATTTCTCCCAAAAAAAATTAAAGCGTCTTCCCTGACGCCAAAATACACATACCCTATGAAACATGATTACTATGTTAATTATGTTTAATGCTTGGAGTTAAACCTCGTATTAAAAAAAGGGTCAAGTAGGAAAATCTGGCCTAAGGACGCAGGAAAAGTAAGGATATGAAATTCCTTAACCATTTTTTTTTTAAAAATAGTTTTTTTTTTTTTTTTTGGGGGGGGGGGGGGGAATTCAAGATCTAGGAGCCCAGTAAGAATTTTTCCCCCCGCGAGAGATCGGTCTTAATACCCCCCTTCTCCTCAGGTAAAATCTGTTCTATTGCAATGTTGTATTGTATTCTTCATATGGGTCAGCATTTCTAATGCGTAAATTTATATTTACCATGAAGTACTAGGACATTATAATGAGCCTGAATCAGCAAGCTTAAATGTATAAATATATGTGTATGTGTTTATATACACATGCACACGTTTCAGTAAGATTTCTTTGAGGACAGCATTGAGGCTTAAATATTGGGAGTCTTATCGAAAGTTGCAATGCTCAATAGAGTCCTTGAAATCCAGGCCTCCTGGTAATGTGCAGGTGGACTTCAAATATCTCATATTCTCGTTTAGTTTTGCCTAATAAAGATAATATTTGCAGTAAGGAAGTATAATTTAGTCGCATTAAAACGTGTCCATGTGACTTGTATCATTTAACCGTATCAAGATTCGTATCATGATCGAGCAAGTGTGGGCGGTGATTTGTATCGTATCGCGGTATCATAATCGAAACGCTCATATGGACCGGTCCTGGATTAACTTGGAAGTCGGTCTATCGCCAAAACATCAAAGAAATGCTGTGTTATGCAGATGTGATTACTTACCTTAAGACGGCTTATTCACAGCCTGGAACTAATGATAGAGAAGCGCTAAGGAAACAAAATGATCGAGGACGAGATTGTGGTACGAAAGGTTGACAACAAGGTCTCTCACATCATCTGTCTGTATCTGTAGAACTGATATGATACCTTGATATAGGGTGCCATGGCTCAAGTGTGGTTGCACTCATCATAGGGTTACTATAGTCATCGAACGATGTACTTGGAAATGATGTTGAACACCTAGTAACTCTGAAAATGGATTTATGGTAACGGCCAATGAACCATTTTGCTATGCAGGCAAATGTAGTTTGCTTTTATAATACTGCACATCAACTTAGGAAAATCCTTGTATGAAAACTTATGTACTGTATCATTTGTGTTGTATAGGAATGATCAACTGGTCTCAATGAACGGGGAAAGTCTAAACTACCATCACTAGGTTTTTATAATCGTATTTATATTCATTTCCCTCTGAGATTATTTAATATTATAATTTATAACAATATAAATAATTTATAACAATATAAGTCACATCATCGTCACCAATTACTCATAGCTAATTAAGTATCTAAGCGTATTTCTCGGTATTGTACGATAATAAAGGTTTATTTTTAGATATTTTAAATATTTCAGTCCATTCATATTTGACTATTCGTTATTTATAGTGAAGAATAGAAACTTAGTACTCATTATTTAGCTCAGTAACTCCTGTGTAAGTAAAGAACGCGTTCTGCCACAACATTGTAGATCAATTAACCAACTTTCAAATATACCTTAATATTTTCCCTTTCTTTTTTATCGTTTAGCTATTTTCGTTCCTATTTTATTGTTTAGATATTTTTAAGGTAACAGTGAACTCACACAATGAAAACATGTAGCTAAGTGTAAGCTGTTGAATATAATAGGTGCATTGCTGGGAAAAATTGCGCATAATTATGCACATGCCGTAAATAAGCAGTTTTGCTGACTTACATTATTCCTTTGTTAACTAATTATACTTACCTCTTGGATACGGAAAGTATGTTATGTATAAAATTTCTTGCATTTCGTGGAAGAGAAGTTAGCGAGGAACGTTCTAAATTATTTTAAATAAATTGCATATAAAAAAATTAGAATTTTAACATCAGGAAATTTTTGCCAGATATTTTCATCGAATCATCACCCTACCATGAGTTTATTACTCTTAACCAAACTTCAAATGACTTTTTGTGACCCAACCGAATTTGAAATGAATATGTAATCAGGGTTCGTCTCAAAGCCCTGAAAAGCTACGTATTTTTAGTTTCTGTTTTCAAGGGCCCTTAAAAAGTTTTTAATAAGCCCTTTTATTATTTATTTTTGTTTATTTTTTTAATTTATTTATTTTTGTGTGTGTGTGTTTGTGTTTGTGTTGGTTGGTTGGTTGAAGGTCCTCAGTTTTTTTCATTTACTTTCCGATCTTTTACTGGTTTGCTCTTTCTTCTCTATGACACTGCTTACTAATGTAAATTTATCAAGTTAATTCAGGTGTAAATAAATAAATTGCACCCTATAAAAGTAATTTTTGTTAAATGATCATTAATATTGAGAATTTATAAATTTGGATATTTTATAAGTTAAAATAAAGTTGTATGTTATTCTAAAACTCAAATATCTTTATAATAGTCTAAACTTTAGAAATAAAGCAAATTATATATCTTTGACGTTCGTAAAAATACTCCCACAGGTCCTTAAAAAAATCCCGAAATAGCTCCTTATTTTTGACTTTCGAAAATCTGCTTGAACCCGGGTCGTGTAAGTCCAGTGTCCTCTGAACTGATCTTATATATTAAATTGTTTTTTTTTTTTTTTTTGGGGGGGGGGGGAATAGAATAAGATTTAAGGCTTGAAAATGATCTGTCAATAATATTTTTGGAAACCCTCGATGTGTACCGGATCGTCCTTGCACTTTTAAATAATGCCGATCAGGCAGCTTAAAGATTCCGACCAAAGCTCGCGTGACACAGCATTAACATTTAGAAAATTAGTTTTTTTTTAAAAAGCCAGAGGAGAGGAGGGGGATGCAAAAAGGAATTAGCTTGTTTCTTGAAACGCTCCGTAGCTCGTGTTGCGCTTTATTTTTCCGAGCGAGAGTGGAGGCAAGTCTCATAAACTCTTCGCAGTATGTATAAAAATGCTGGATTTAATTTTCTGCTCAAAAGAAGCATTCGCCCCGAGCTAAAAGTAAAACGGCTCCCCTCTTCGCGCTAATATTTTCTTAGTAGTGTTATAAAATAAAGGCTAAACAAGAACTTAATGTTTATCTTTTTCCTCTGCCTTGGAAAAAAAAAAAAAGGTACGCTTATCGTTTTCTGTATTTTCCTGGCCCTGGGCAATTGCATCATTCAACTTCTGCCGTTTTTTTTTTTCGTTTTCTGTTTTTTTTCTATTTTTTTTTCTTTCATCCTGTTTTTGTATGCAAGGTAAGAACGTATGCACTCTCTTTCACTCACAAGCAGTCGAATCGTGGGTATTTCTTTCCTCATTGATTTCAAGTGCTGCTATTCTGACCAGTAGCTTTGGCTGTAGCTTAATAGATCTCGAAGTTTGAACTCCGACGCTTGCTGTTTGATTAAAAATAATTTTGTAGAGCTCGTATGTAAAGGTTTTTTTAATTGATGACACTAAATGTATTTTGAGGAATGAAATCCATTATTAGTTGCATGTATGTAATTAGGTATTTATGTACATTTATACACATGTATATATGTATATCAGTGTTGGTATATGTGGAGATATTCCCCTATTTGCAGCGATGCTCCATTCGACTAGGGTTACTACTGCGTTTATAGGCGACTGAGGACTAACAGAAATCTATGCTCCACTTATAGTATGTGCGTCTGTTGAAAGCCTGCTGTGTTTAATCATTCGCCTCATGTTTATTTGTATGTTGATATTTAAGAGGCATTGAAATTTTTAATTTAAAAACTACGCTTCCTTCAAGGATATATATATATATGTGTGTGTGTCCGTGTGCGCGCGCGTGCGTGCGTGGTTGTGGTTTGGTACAAGAAGTGCCTAATTCAGTTTTTTCCAAGATGACTTTCTTTGCTTATGTATCTTTAAAAAAATATTATTTTCAATGTAAGAAGTACCCAAGTCAGTACAATGGATTAGAAAACACTTTGAAAGCATCGGACGGACTTGGGTACTTCTTACATTGAAAATATTTTTTTAAAAGCGACATAAGCAAACAAAGTCATCTTGGAAAAAACTGACTTAGACACTTCTTATACCAAGCCATTGAAATATGTATGTATGTATGTATATATTTATATATGTATATATATATATATATATATATATATATATGTATATATATATATATATATATATATATATATATATGTATAATATGTGTATATATATGTATATATATGTATATGTATGTATATATGCATGTACGTGTGTGTGTGTATATATATATATATATATATATATATATATATATATATATATATATATATATATATATATATATATATAAAACCAGCATCCATGATCTGTTCGAAGTCTCCTCTTGCATCTTAACAATTCCGATGACCTCTCAACTGCACTTCTCACCGTTTCACCCCCTTCTTACTCAACTGGCCTTGTTTCGCGAATTACATTTCATTTTTTCGCCCCCCCCTTTTCTTTTTTCTTTCTTTTCCCCCTCTTTCCCCCCCTTTTTGTACTTATCGCGTTCGGTATTATTGATCCCGGGCTTCTCTCTCTCTCACCATCGACCAAAAGAGGGAAGAGCCGCTAGTGTGAGCCTGCAGTCGGATTGAGAGAGAGGAGTCAGAGAGGATTGTATACGGGGGTGGGGCGGGGGGAGAGAGAGGAGGGGTGTGTGTGCATGGAAATTAGAAAGGGGGGGAGGTGTCCAAATTGATTCCCGAGGAGTTTTTCGTGTGAAGATGGACACGGCCCGTTCTTGCCGACTTGTAGGAAATAGGCTATGCCCTCTATGAATTTTTGTATCATGCGTATGGGGGAAATTATCTTACTACTGTTCCATATTCACCCGAAAAATTCTACGTCCATGCATCTCAATATAAATGTAATTTATTAATATCAGCAGTAAGACGGTTTATTCATCAATCCATAAAACTCCTACCTTAGTATTAGGATCGTGAGTTTACATACTTGTTTATATATATATATAACGACACGACTGTATATTATAATTTAACTAGCCCTGAAAAGCTACTTTTTTTCAGTCTGTGCTTTCAAGAGTCCTTAAAAAGTTTTTAACAAGTTCTTAATTTTGCGTTGAAGGTCCTCAAATTTTTTCGTTTACTTTCCAGTCTACTACTGGTTTGCTCTCTTTATTCGCTATGACATTGCTTACCAATGTAAATGTGCCAAGTTAATGCTGGAATAACCAATTAAATTGCAACCTATAAAAGTAATTTTTGGTATATGATCATTAATTTTAAGAATTTAAAACTTGATGATAGAAGTTAACATAAGGTTGTATATTATCCAAAAACTCAAATACTTTTAAAAGTCTAAAGTTTGGAAATAAAGCAAATTTTATATCGTCTTGGGTGTTCGTAAAAATGCTCCCGTGTGAAACTGAAATTTCCTTTCAAGTGTGGATATGTATTTAACATCTTTATATCTCAATATAAATGTTATTTAGTATTATCAGCAACAAGACGAAATGTCTGTCTATCGAGATATATCCGTGACTTTTCTCCCCAGCTTTTAGAATGACGTGTTTACGTGCCTAAAAAACGTTATATAAATCATAATTTAACTATAATCAAAATTCCGTTTAAAAGTGGGTAATTAATCATCTGGGGTCGTAGTTTATTTGCAGATTTAATGTACTGGCAAGTCCACAGGTTCCCTCAAAATTTATTTGTGACTATTGTGTTTTGCGAAGACAGGATAGGGTAAAACAAGAAGAGAAGATTGAAGTGTAAATAAAGTTTATTTCTTAAGTAAATCGTAGTTAATATTCTCCTGTTGCATGTTTACGGGAAATTTCTGGCACAGTCACGTATGTTAGTAATTTTATAGCGTAGAATTTCTATGATAGACTTGTAGTTCCTTCCAACATCTGGAATAATGTTTATTGCTCTTGCTCCTTTTTGCCTGTTTTCATAAATAAAAATCTTGGTTATGAGTTTATGACTTAAGTGGAGTTTGACTTAATTGGTTTTTAGGTAATATTGGGCTTAAACTGTTAAAGAAAAAAGGTTTACGTTTTGTTTATACTGTCATATTGAGGTGTCACGTTTTTTTTTTTGTGGAAGTGCCTTGCATAAATCAGAGGGAGCAAAATCAATCCTTCCCAATGCATTTACATAAATTGATATGCACTAGATTAAAAACTAATGAATTTTGATGAGATAACAAGTCTGTAATTGTTGATAACATTTTAAAGTACCAATATTTCATCAGCTTCTGAACAGTTGGGAGGTGTTAAATATTAGATCTGTGCTGTGATTTAATCTTTCTTGTAACCTATATAAATACATATAATTTACATTGGAGTTGTATGTTTGGATATTAAGATTAAGCAACAACATCTAGAAATGAGATTCCTTCACGTTCCCTAACTTTTTTTGACTTTATTACCCTAATGTTAACCATATCGAATATGCCTTACAATAGTAGTTCCCAATCTGGGGTTTGTAAAAAGTTGGAATAATAGCATGAAAATGTGATTTTGATTAACAGTAATGAAGTTTTTCACGCTGCCAACAATGTCTACATTGAATTTTTTTTTTTTCTCTTGAGTTTCGGATAGTAAGATATATGCTTATTTGTTTCCTTTCTTATCCCATTTTATTGTAGTCCTATAATCAATTGCATAGTTGCGGCGTATAAATTTGAAATATAAACAACTCTTTTGTGTACAGTTTTAACAAACATTCGAATGTAAGAGTACAATTTAGGCAGTTGAACTCACTGAAGTCAGTTGAGCAAATGTTTGGAATAGTTCATTATGCTAGATATCCCTGCAGATGCATGGATAGGTATAAATTTTCATGGCGAATATCTTGAACAAGGATTGTCGTTGTCTTGGACCTCAGGGACAAACAAGTGTTATATTCGTGTCCCCCCCCCCCCCTCTCAGAAAAGCTTCGTGTATCTCATTCACAAATTTGTAATGTGAGAATTAGACTACTATTGGTTCTGAAGTTTGAATATTTTCGATTTTACGTGTGTTAATGGGCCGTACGCGAAAATAATCTAGTCCACGTTGTTTTCATCCATGACTGTATGACGAATTGCAGAACGGATAGCAGGCTATTTTACATGTCTGTCTATATATATAATGAAATTTGATTTCAGGTGCTTTTAGTTTTTTTAACGCTGTGGTTATCATTTGCTGTCCGATGGATTAATAAATGAGATCCTACAATGAGAGCCGATTTTGGACGTCTGTGGACACCCCTGTAGGGGCTTAACCGAAACTATATACTGCCTGGAACTGACTGGTACCGAATGTCAGCTCATCAAGCATCCGACCTCAGGCCGGCGGACATCACTTGAAGAAGCTACCGTGGAACGGACGATGGGTTCTACTATGGGTGGATTTAAGCTCGAACCTATGGGCAATATATTTCTTTTTACCAGAGTGGGTTAAACTAGGGGACGTAGGGTCGAGACCATGCATCTTGGTCGTATAGGAGTTCTTTCATAGAAGAATGTTAGAATGGTACTAATAGATATGTAATGTTTGGATATATTAGACTGTGTCCCCTCAGTAAGTTTTAGTTCGGAAGAATCAATCCGAGCAATTGGTTTTTCTGTCACTAGATAGCTTAATATTGGTATCTTTGAAAATTATTATATACCTAGATGTACCAATGTTAAAACCAGTGCAATTTGAATTTCTAGTGTTAATGGAGAAGAGGGCTAAATTGTTTTAAACTTTGGGCATCACCTGAAGCTTAGCGGGAACTCTAATTATGTCACTTGTTATTAGTGGTCAGTAAGGAATTATCTAGTCGACAACATGATCTCAATAATACCGTAGTTGAATGCTTTGAAGGGGACAAAAAATGTCCAACATTCATACAGAGTCGCATGTCTGGTGACTGTCAGTAAAATTTTCGCTCTTAACTTAGAGCCAATCATCTGACTGGTAAGAAGAACATCTACAGTTATTATTCCTCTTTGACGTCAACCGTACAAGTCAAATGCAAACGCATTTTTATCCCCTTCTTACCAGTGATATTCGCTTTAAAAAGAAAGAAAAAAAAGGGGAACGCTCTTGGTTTGATCTCAAGAATTGATTCAGCTACTCTCACCGTGCTTCGCGGGAACAAAACTATCATCTGGGTATCGCGATCCCCATTTCTTTATCGCACTTGATAGACCCTCCCCGAGCCGAAATCATTTTCAATTTATAGCACAGCCCCTTGAGCATGATCGGGTGGTAACGTTTTGAATGCGAAAAAAGTTGAATGCATTTTCGTACTCAAAAGACGTTCGCCCGCGTGTGTGTGTGTGTGTATATATATATATATATATATATATATATATTTCTATGTGCGTCTATAAGTGCAAAAATGAAATGAAATAAAGCAAGAATAATATCAAAATATGTAGTGCCGCGGTTCTGATGTATAAACTTCTTTTTAGGGGATCGGGGGTGTGGGGAGACAGAAAATCGAAATATTTTAGTGCTACACGCGCGCATACGCAGGCCATCAACTGGCAACGCAGATAAGGTATCAAACCAGGAAATCGAAAACTTCGAATGTAGTGAGAGGGGGGCGGGGGGGGGGGAAAGATTCGAATGCACGTACAGAAAGGGCTGTTTAAAAGGATGCGTTGGAGCATCTTTTTCTAGTGCAACCCACCCCCCTTCCCGTATCTCTAAGTTCTATTTTTCGATTTTATTTCCCCCTCCTTCAATCCTATTTGAAATGTTTGTGCTTCGATCTCGTCTGGGTTCCCGTGTGTTGTTGAAAATCCATTCATAAAACACTCAACGTTGGGGGGCTGGAGGGGTTAGGTTTTTTTTTTATTTTTAATATTTTTTTTTATTTTTATGATGGCTTCTCTGTTTGGGTGCGCCAAAAGTGTCGCCAAACGGGGAACAGTTTCTTTCCTCCGTCTGGTTCTGAGACGCTTGCTTGCAAACCGACTTTAAACTTTCTTCTAACGTAATTAATTTAGGAAAATGTTGGAATGGTACTTTTTATTTGCTTATGCATGTCAGTGCAATAAGGTATTTTCTAAGTGTTAAATTTTCGCTAGAATAATGCTAAAATTTTGATAATTGTTTTTCTTGTAAATGTTTTTTAATAGACCTAAAATTCCTATTTCGATCAAACGCGTGATTGAGCTAACTTTTTATTTTACATGGTCACATCGTAAAATAGTTTCCTTATAACTATTCGCCCTTAGAAGCATAACACTTGTTTGCTCTGAAACTAGTTCATCATTTTAATATTTTTCGTTGTGTTCTTTCCCTTATTGATAGCATTTACACTATGTTAAATAAATAATAATCTATTCTATAAAATACCACCAGAAATTCAGTTTTACATAAATTTTGAAAAATTCTTATTTAATATGAAAACATTTTTTCTTTCGATCCAAAAATATAAATATATATTATTTTAAAAATTATCCAAATTTATGGATTTTTAAATGTAAATTTTTTTAAAAATCATTACATTTGTAAAGAAACACCTATAAACGTGTGGTGTATATATATATATATATATATATATATATATATATATATATATATATATATATATATATAAATAAATAAACCAGTTTCTAAAATCGTAAAATACGACCAGTTCGGCTGTATAGAAATGATATTCATTATATAACTGGTAATTTAATGTATATTGAATCGCTCACTGTAATAGCCTATTTATTAAACGGGGATCAATGATTTCTGTAGCATAGAGATGATCTTCAGCTATTTTTTTTGAGAACGATATCAATGGGCTCATGGAGACCTTCCAATTTAATGTAGTTGCCTTAGTATATGACTGACAAAATTTTATTGCTTTGGAAAGAAAAAAAAAAGTTATAAGAAAAGTATCTAAAGCTTTACAAAATAGCTCTATGTTTGTAAGAATGAGTCGCACACTATTGTCGTTAGTTTGAGTAGAAAAGCAGAATAGACCATGTTTTATTAAAGGGTCTCTTGTATCCATTGTTAAAATCTACTTGAAATAATTCATTTAGCATCCCATATCTGCCTACTGTAGTTTCAGTGACGATTTGAAGAAAAAAAAAATATGGTAAAACTAATGTAATACTTAAAAATCGGCAACTCGGTATTACGGTTTTTATTCGAGAAAAGAAAAATTAGGAAAATGTTTTTGATAGGTTAGATAAGTTTACTAAAACTTGCCTTTTAAAAGTATTCTTCTTTAAGAATTTATTTCTCGAATTTATGGTAAACAGTGAACTGCGATTCTTGAAATATGACTGCCATACAGTGGACTGAAATATATAGTTTGTCTCAAAACAAACCTATATTCCGTTGCGGAATTCAAATTTTTCTTCACTACCTATTAATATTGTGTGGTCAAATACGTTACTGTGTGTTCTAATCTTAACATATTACTGATATGATTAATGGCCTGTATAATATAATATTACTTATTTTCATGCTATAATATACTACACAGATAGTGTTACACACTATTTTCACAATGATGTGTCAACAAAACACACTTGATATTACGTTATGTGCAATATAATGATTTTCAAAATGCACATTACAGCTTCATGTAATTGTTGAATTAGCTAACCCACTTAAATGTGATTTTAATTGAGTTGTACTGACTCGAATAATATGAAATCGAAAACCGTAATCTAGTCCTACTGGTTGATAGAAATTCTTATGCAGAGCACAACTGGAAGAGTGTTATTCTCTATTCGCATCATCACTGATATGCGTAACAATTTTTTCCCTCAAGCCTTGAATAATGATCTACTCTTTCTAACTTTATTTTCAACGATTCCCCGCATTTGACAAAAGCGTTTGGCGAGCTTTGGCTCGCGATTGCCCGCCAAGCTTGGCGCCTCTCTGCTCGGTGATTGTCGCTTTACCTAAGATGCGGAAAAGTGTTCTCGAGGAAGCCAGCGCTCGTCTCTCCCACTCCCAGCGCCGTAAACCGCTTTTTTTACGGGGCATAAAGTTTTTATTCGCCAAGTTGGAGAGGTTAAAAAGACCACTAGGCCACCCCGGTCCCGTAATTTTTTCCTCTTTCGCTCCCTGATTTTTGTTTCGAAGATTGGGGTTTTATGACTGTTACCTGAAGAGTTTTCAGGATTTTATTTCCGTTCCATTGTTTTTGAATGAATTTCTCCCGCCGTAATTGGCGGGCCCGGAGGGAAAGGGGGGGGGGGGGGAGTTCGGAATCTTTTATGCCCGGTCTTGGTTCTTTAGTTCTTTTTTTTTTTTCCGCACCTGTGAACGGATACCGGTAAACATTGGAAGTTACCCGGGTGTGTATACACGCGGGTTTGGAGCTCAGATAAATAAGTTTAAGAGGGGAAAAAATGGTCTGGAATTAAGAGTTAAGGTGGGTTTTTTTTTTCCATATTTTGATGATATTCTGAATTTTAATTTTTTTTCCCTGATCGGGAAATTGACAGGTGGTTTGAAATAACCCTTAATCGATGGATCACCTACGTATTATTAACATTGGATTCCCTGACTATAACTTTAAGCGTAAATTAATTGTTTATAGAATAATAAGTATTAATTATTTATAGAATAATAAGTATTTATTGTTTATAGAATAATAGTACAGTCGACAAACAAAAATTACAGTAGTAATAATTTTTTTTAAACTGAGCTAAGAGTTTTGTAGAGTGTGTTACAAACGAGATACTGGTTATTATAAAGTAGTGGTTCTTTAAATTTCATTGATTAGGGACCACTTGTCAAAAGAAACAAAAAATCTTCGGTTACTATCCTCCAACTAACCCTTTTAGAGGCAAACTTCGTTTCATTTTCTAAATAAACAATTTGCGATAAACAACTTTAATAAAAAGTTACAAATAAGTTTAATAGTGGTAATATATTTGAAAGTAAACTTAATAGAAAACTACGTGTGAAAACTTAAAAATTGAGTTTTTTTTTTTTTCTCTAAAGCTTGCATTTGTTAAACTAGGCGTAATATCCTGGTTTAATATTGCTCAAAGTTATGCGAATTGAAAAATAGGAAAAAACAAACAAACAAACAAAAACTCATCACTTTGGGGTTATCCCGCACTAACTGTTGGTAACCAATGCTATAAAAGGGATAACTTATACATTGTAAATAATTCAACAGAAAATAAGAAATTAAAATACAGTAATATGGCATACAGCCGAAAGAAATTAACAGAAAAACTGCACTACCATTAAATTATTTTAAAACTTTTCAATAAAAGATTGTGCAGTTGCAACAAATCCTCATACTGAAAAAACAGACAATTATAACTAGTAAAATTTGAATAATTCAAAAGAAAAAGATATATAACAGGAAGAATCCAATGACAGTCAAACGAAATAAACGGAAATCCTACGCATTGAGCTAAACGCACCATAAATGCAAGTTTCTGTAGCAGTATAAAAACAACCATATATCGAGGCAACCGGTCTCTTCATCAGGAGGCCTAACCGAATCACTTACCTCAAAGGGGAACTTTCTGAATAGGATGCAGGTCGAGCCAAAATACATCCCAAGGCCCCGAGATCCCCATGGAAACAGATAGTCAAATCAATTGAAAATAAACAGAAATCCTGCACTTAGAGCTAAAAGCACCATAAATGCAAGATTCTGTAGCAGTAAAACGAACATACAATTCTTAAATGAACACAGATGAAAAAACAGAAATTCAAAAAGCACACTCATCCTATCTCTATTAACTGTGAAGTGACAACCGTCGGGTGAGACGTCTGTAAATGCATGTGAAATTTGTAATTGGGATACTAAACAAACGGGGTTTGATTTGGAGCGCTACGGTCAACTTTTTGCTACACGAGGGCTAATTGGACCGATACTACATTTTAAAGCCAATTCTGAACGGCTACAAACATCTATGCCAACAGTGGGACTCGAACCCATAGAATCTGAACCGATTACTGGAGCCCTAGCCACTCGGCCATTGCCTTGTTTAAATAAATAAATAAACAGGTAGGGAAACAGTATTAAAATTACTGCTCATATCGAGGCTAAAGATAGCATTTCTTTATTACTATACGTAACTTGACTGATGATCCTAGTTTGGTTTAAGTTTTCCTTCATACATTAGTTTCCAGTTTCATCTTTTATAAGTTTTTCATTGAAAAGTGCTACGTTTTACGATTTGCTATGGAACTATTTATTTGAGAAATCCTCTCTCTTCAGCTTTGTTTTTGCAAGATAATAAATTGGGGAAATTTTTGTCCAATTATACACATGGCTGTTAGAGTTTAAGATGTAATCTTCAGTAACAGCCAAGTACAGCTTCAGTACAGAACAGTTGTATGTCTTCATATTTTGCAATGACTCTTGATTTTCAATATATCTTACGATCATTTGAAGGATTATCCAATGCTTAATGTGTGTTTATTTAAAAATAGACACATCAAGATGGTCTAGAACTATGGTCCACAAATTATCCACAACCGACTTTCAAGGGCGATAATTTTTCGCGATCCACTCTGTGTCTGGATGAGCGAACCTCTTTCAATGAACATGTAGAGAACTTTCATGGTTCGAATTTATTTTTTTTCTGACCCATATTTGGAATCTACTTTAGTCCAGAATATGGCGATTGGGTTTCCACTAAGTTTGCATGTAATTATTTGTGTACTTTGCCACCGTATTGGAAACTCATCTTTTTGGTACCTTTGTATGCGTGTATGTAGTCATCGTGCTGACTTCGAAATAACACCGTGGATTGGTCAGCACTCTCTCCTCGCGGTAAAACGCTCTATTCTCGCGAGATCTTCAATACCACGGCGAAAAGCAAGAAAAATGGCTCCGCGAATTTCTTTCTTGCCATATATCCCTTTAG
The DNA here is from genome assembly GCA_907164885.2 of Dolomedes plantarius. Lineage (NCBI taxonomy): Eukaryota > Metazoa > Arthropoda > Arachnida > Araneae > Dolomedidae > Dolomedes > Dolomedes plantarius. The sequence continues at coordinate 29,072,291 of OU015502.1, forward strand.
CCTCGATGCCGAGACGAATCCCAAAACTATATTAATAAACCGGGAAAGATTTCTGCTCATAACCTTTTGTAAGTGGCACGGAGGGGGGATGGAACCCATTGGCCGTGAGCCAGTATTCAGGAGAAATACCTTTGTGGCACAATTTTTTTTATTCTTTTATTTTTTCCTCCCTTCGTTTCCGTTGCTTTCTTACTTCGGCTGGCTTTCTTCCAATTTTTTTTTTCATTTTTTTTTCTTTCTATTCGCCCGGCTTTTAGGTAAAGGTCTGTCGCGGAAGGGTTTTTGACAACTATCGTGATGCCGGGAGAGGGGCGGCCGGAATTTCCGAACGTTTTAAATGGCTCTTTTCAGTGGCACGAGGTTCCCGTCAGACGAGGAAAAGTCAGTTTGGGCCGATCACACTTCAGATGTAACGAAGTTAATTCCCTTCCCCAAACGGTTGAAGGAAGAATGAATGAAGTGAGCAGACGAGGCAAGAAGGGATGTCTGTCGTGGGATAAAATGGTCTAAATTGCGAGGAGGGAGCGTTCTTGTGCATTTCGGCTTTCCCTAGTGGTGTCATGTATTTAGTATTTAATATATATGTATATATATATATATATATGTATATATGTATTTCATGCTTTGTAATATATTTTACCTTTCAATACTTTCAATATTTTTAACCCGTGTAAGCCGATCGCATATAATTCTATAGAACTATTTATCTGGAAGATATTGAAAGACCTATTTTATCAAGAATTAATTGACAGAAATACTAAGTTGTGGGTTGGTAATAGTGCATACATTTCAGATTTTCCAAGGAAGGATTCGGTAACCATGATCCGACTTTTAACTGGTCTTGACAGTTTGGCTAAACATCTGAGTCGCTTGAAAATTTTAGTCCTTTTTGCATTATTTGTGGTAAACCGCAAGTTATGGACATTTCCCATCTCTAGATCTGTGAGGCCACTGTCGGCTCAGGATCTCTGCAGCTGATATTGAGAGGCAAGGTCATTGAGCAATTGATACGTTCCTTCAGTAACGTTAAATTATACTGCCGACTTGGTTCACTGTTGAAAATTAGGATGTTCTTACTGTTGTACCATGGCAGTATTAGTACGAAATGGTTAAAAAATGGGCGGGTTTCACTCTAACTTTGAACCCTTCAAATATTACTGTTATTAGCTGTTGACGTGAAAATTTGTGAAGAAATGTTTTCCTTTTAAAAAGTGAAGTGCCTTGTGACGCACAATCATTATTTACTAAGATTTGGCCTTGCGATGAAACAACAAAGATAAGTGACTAATTCAGGCACACGGTTGGACTTTCCGTATAGCTACATTGAAGACAATGGGGATCATGTGCACTCGCCCAAAAGTGATGTCACCAAATGATCATAGAAAATGGTATGGATAGGTTTAAAAATAAATAGTTCCGTAACTACAACTCCGTACTCTAAATCAGCTCATAATGATGCTGATTTGTGTAACGGTGCGTAATACGGTTTAGAATACATTTATGGAAGCGAATTTAAAGTCCTGAACTGTCCCAATAATGATTTCAACCAATTTTATTCCCATAGGTCATATTTATTGAAAAGCTGGTCTACTTCAAAAGGTCAACATTTCGCAGAGTATACTCAAAGTGAACTTTCTCAAAAAAGCTTTGCTCCGCAGGTGTCTGGTGGTGCCACTGCAAATTAGCTCTAGAGCCTTAATAAATTTGAAATTGCCGTAATATTTATTTCAAGAGAGGGCACGCTGACAGCCTCGTCATAGTAAACATATGTTAATGTGTAAACAGCTTCGTTGTGAGGAGGGGGGAAAATAAAAAAAACTCCGCACTTTTATTCGATTTTGTTAAGTCGTCGTCTTCTTTCCAACAGGCATGGCCAACGGAAGAAGAAAGAGCCACCACCTCTTTAATACGTCTTACTCCTTGACAACTCCAGTAGCCGCGGCGCTCGGTTCATTACCATAAAAAACGTATCTATAACGGGCGAAAAGGTGTAATTTCACAGCAACAATGAGACTGCGGACTAATAGGGAAATGGCAGCGGATAGCTATAATTAAGGCACCTCGGCCAATAGGTAAGACAGACATTTCGACGGGTGGTGAAGGCACATAATTCAATAAAAATCCGTCTGCCTTAATTAATCAAAAGGCTGCCTTCGAAATGTCAGGAAGGGCCCGTTATGGCGAATGGGGATCAGGCGGCGACCCCAGCCTCTCCGGCCTTTGCTAAAACCTGTTGTGCTACCGGTTGGCGGAAACCTGTTTTTTGTTTGCCCGACGTTGACAGCTAGGTGCTGTACATTACTCTGCGTTAGTGCTCCGCAGTTTTTGTGCATTCCGTTTCTTGTAAATTAATAGAGGCATTTTTCTTTGGCGCGTCTCTCTCGGTGAGTTATGATTTTCTGAGAGGCTTCATTGAGAAGATAGATATCGAGGAGCTAGCTGCTGGATGCGTGATAATTTCTTCGGGTTTTGACTGTGAGTTATGTATTGTTCATGACCCATTTGTTATGCAAATCATAGTTACTCATGTATTGATGGAATATATATATATATATATATATAGATATATAAAGATGAAGTAATGTGATCTAGTAGCTCGACTACCAAATCGCAGTTCTTCGAAGGCTTACCGGAGCTTAAGTTTAGATTGAGTGTACAATTTTTCTAAATAGTGGTGTAGAGTCGGAATTGCTATGAAATTAAAAACAACCGTATGTAAAAGATATATATATTTTTTCACTTTCTCTGTTATCATTTGTCAGTCAGCATGTGCCTTGCCCTATGTCTTAGTTGACGTGCAATTCGATATATTGTTTTATTAAATCAGTTTAACGGTGAATTTTTACTTTTATATATATATAAATTAAATAAATTGTTCATGATCGTCATTTCAACTTATATTTCGATATATTGATTTGTAAATTTCATAGGATTCTAAGGTAAGCTGTTGTAAAATTTATCCACATGTCGTCCCAGTTGGGTATTGCGGCTCACAGAGGAAAACAAATCCCGAAGATTTCGAGTATTTCGGAACAAACAAATCGGAGCAGTCATCGTAAACACTCTTTGTCCAACTAAAACAGATAACTTTTCATGAGAATTCCGACGTTTGAATTATCAGTTAACACGAATAGATAGGAACATTTTATTACATCACTCCAAAATAAACCTGTTTTTTCGAAATTTATTCTTCGTAACCAATGAATTGTGTTCGAACCAACAGACTACTGGTAGTCTAATCCACCCGAATATTGAATCATCAAATTTCGTCTTTTATTTCGAAAATGTCCAGATTTTCTGTCTATTGTTGCGTTATAGAGGTTCCAGTGGCGGCTTGCTGAGGCATTCCTTTATTTCATTGTTTGTTTTACTTTCGTAATACCAAAATGGTTCTGCATGGAGTGTCGCATTTTATCTGGTTTAAAATAAATAAATGTTTTTTTTATGCTCTCCATAGACCCAAGGTCATTTTCACGGACAATAGAAAGAAAGCAAAAACTGCTTTTGCTGCTACGCCTGGGTCTCTCTGTACGCTGCGTTTCTATCCGCAAAATGGCATCCATTCCTATTTTATTTATTTCTTTCTCACATCCCTTCTGTTTTTTTTTCAGCCTCTGTCTACCGGCTAAACAAAGGCAAAGTGTCGCTACCGCTCTTCACAGCCTCTGCCTAAATGTTAGAGAGGCTAAAATTTCATAAGGGGGGTAATTTGGCACCATTGTTTTCTTGGCGACATTGCGGAAAACTTGTACCTGGAGTTTCGCAAAATCCAAGAAGCCTAGCCGAAGATATTAATAACGAAATAAAATAAAAATTGGAAATCTAATGAAAAAAGTACTATCCACCTATTAAATGCCATTAGATTGTACTTTATATATATATATGTGTGTGTGTGTGTGTGTGTATGCATATATATCATCAAACGCATATAGTCATCAAACGAAAATGATTTAATTTTCGATGAAATATATATATATATATATATATATATATATATATATATATATATATATATATATATATATATATATATATATATATATATATATATATATATATATATATATATATAAACTTTTTAGGCTTATAATTTGCTAACTTTTATAATGAAATGGCTGAAAACTGCGCATTGTGAATAATATTCACTGTAATACTTAATGCTGCGTAATAATATAAGTATATTATTAAATGGGAAAGAATATTTAAGAGACCTAAGTATTATAGTTAGAATATAAGTAAGAATATTGTGTAAAATGTATCAATTAAAACGAAATCGGTAATCACCACATGCGCATGGTACATTTCATCAAATGTAGAAAAATAATTTAATTTAAAAATTCAATAAAAAAACTTTAAAAAATTTGGGAATGTAATTTTTTGACAGTTTAATTAAACGCTTATTAAAAAAAAATTTTTTTAGGCGTGTGATTTACTAACTTATACTTAATGAAATGCATGAAAACTTGTCATAACGTGATACTTAGTATTCTATAATAATATAAGTAAAAATAATTTAATTTAAAAATTCAATTAAAAACTTTAAAAAATTTGAGGCATGTAATTTTTCGACAATTTAATTAAACGCTTATTTTTTAAAAAAATTTTAGGCGTGTAATTAACTAACTTATATTTAATGAGATGCATGAAAACTTGTCATAACGTGATACTTAGTATTTTATAATAATATAAGTATATTCCGGCAATGCACGTCTACTTAACAACGCATTTCGAAGTCCACCTATCCCCTTCAAAAGAAACAGTAAATGTGGCGATCGCCTCAGAACAACCCTCTTTGTACTTACGATCTAGGCGTTATTAGCTTCTCTTATGCACACAGACTTTCCTTCTTACCCTCACCTTTCCATTTCTTGCGGCCGGACCGGTTTTTTCACTCTCGCCGGACCTCCTATCTCCACCCTCTCTTTATGCTGGCAGATTATGATGCAATAAGCCCTTCGCGGGCACTTAAAATCAAAGCGTTTTTGATTTCCTTATTGCGAAGTTTTTCATTGTCGGCCGGAGTCTCAAGTTATAATATAAAAAAACTCTTTTAATTCGTTTCGGCCGCGATTTCTGGGTACCAGGTCTCTCTCTCAGGCAAAGAAGCTAATCAATTAACATAAATTATGACTCTGACAGCGCGATTTATCAAATCAATGAATTATGCTGCTTATTAACACTTATCTGTAATAATCTTTCATTATGGACACGCATTAATGCGAATGTGCGTATATTGTGCGGAATTATCAATGTTAATGGATTGTAGAACACATTATTTTTTAGCATAATTTATTATAATTATAGGGCTATCTGTTTTTGATCGAAATGTCCATCAATTATTCGAGTTTTTAATAGGATTTCGTCAGCTTTTCGAAGTATTTATTTGGTGTCGCGTATACCAAGAGTAGAATGTAAGAAAAATATAAATAATTGTTTACTGTTATAATGGAGAATATGTAATAGCTGTAGAATATACAATCCTTTCACTTTCCATTATGTTGAAGATATTAAAGTTTAGTATTGCCTCATAATGTGATGTTTTTTTCCCGTATAATGTGATAAAGCATCTTGTTTCAAGCATGTTCAGAGCGTATTTGTATGTAAGTATTAATACTGTACAAAATTATATTCAGTACTGGTTTCTACAAAATAGAATAAGACTTTCTTTGAGTGTTCACGAGAAAAAATATTTTCGTAAATGATAGAAGCAACAGGGAAGAATTTTTTCTTTCAAATTAAAGACGCTTAAACTTTTATATACCGTAAAATCTCGACTATAATACGCATGCTTGATTTTGCGCGAAATTTTCGGGGGAAAAAATTAAAATTCGACTATAATACGCACCCGTAACTTTTCAATATTTTATTTAAAAATTGCACAAATATTTATCAACATAAACAAATTTGTAATAAAGAGAAACGAAAACGTCAAATTCGGTAGGGAAAAAAAAACTTAAATTGTTAATTCAAGACAAACAATACTGTCAAATTATCAGTCTGAATCACTTTCACGAGAATACAGCTCATCTATTGTTGTTGCTTCCGTGTCATAATTGTTGTTGCCGTCGTAATATATTTCGCCATCATCATCATCCTCACTTGACGATACGAATTGTGAGTTTCGTTTGTTTAAATGGAATACCTGCTTAGTAAACGGGTGGATGATTCACGGAGTGCAGATGCGCACGCACCCGTGTTGCGACAATGTCTTACAGCTGCTGTACGTTCGTTTATCCAGTGTTTAAAACTTTTTTTTTGTTTTTTTGTACGCGAGCATAATACGCACCCTCAATTTTGCCGACTAAAATATGAAAAAAAAAGTGCGTATTATACTCGAGATTTTACGGTATATATATATATATATATATATATATATATATATATATATATATATATATATATAAGGTTTTTACTTATTCATTTTTGTTACAAGTAAATGTAAGAATTTTCTCTTTTTGACTGGCCAAGAATATACCTCATAAATGTAAAATCTTACTTTATAATTGGGTTTTTATCTTTTAGGGAATAAAAGAACGCACCTAGCCAAACATTTATTGTTTACTTTCTTATGGTATCATTGAATTGAGAAATGAGTAAACATGTCGCTCAAATCTCTCTATATATGTTTTAACCATTTTAGTTAGATCTTGTCTACTGTAAATAATTTTTGGTTGTCCCATTTAACAGAATCGGTTGAAAGACAAACGCATAAATTCGCATGATTTAAGATTTCTTTTATTTATTAATTTCCCTTAAATTTTTCTCCTTTATTATTTTTTAGAAATTAATTAATAAAATTTTCTAAATCAGTAAATGCAGATATAATGATTTTAATGATAAGTTGATTTTGTAATTGTAGTAGTAATTAAAAACTTATTCGACATTGAATACTTTTCATTTCTTAGTGTTTATTTTAGCATTTAACTCTTTATAACCTAGTTTTAGATAAAATTTAAATTAGTTTTATATAAACTAATTAATTATATTCTTTTCAATGTAAGATGTGCCCAAGTCTTTACAATGGTTTAGAAAACACTTTTAAAGCATCGGACTGACTTGGGTACTTCTTACATTGAAAATATTTTTTTAAAGGGACATAAGCTAACAAAGTCATCTTGGAGGAAACTGACTTCGACACTTCTTGTACCAAGCCACACACACACACACACACACATATATATATATATATATATATATTCATTCATTCATTCATTTGTTGAATTACTGCTATAATATTGCCCTCAATTATGGCCCATGCTTCGATGATTCTAGTGTTTAAGTATAACGTATTGCAAATTAATTAGATATGAAGTCGCTAGTCTCGTCATGTATCGTGAAATAACGAAGTAATTTCTGATGGTACAGTGCCCGACCGAGAAACTACTATACAGCAAACTTGGAACAATTATGAATGCGTATAACCGTGTATGGTCTGTGTGTATAAGCTCCTGTGATCATCGCTTCAGCAGTCAGGCCTCTTCACCATTTTTCTTTCTGGAGTTTTTCTTTTTTTTTCCATCATCTCTTTCGCTCTGAACTTCCTCTTAACAAAACGCCCGGACACACCAGCATCTCGGCGTGTAACGCTCACGCACGGGTCTTACACGATGAAAATCGTGCCGCACCGTGAAGAATGCACTCCCCACCCCGCCCCCTCGCCTCTCTGATGATCTGCACGCACAAACACACACTCACCGACATATATACGCCGAGAGTTGCAGCAAGCGAAGAGAGAGAGAGCTGGGAAGCGTATTTGCATTTTAATAGCAGCCGAGTGGAAAAACTGGTTTAACTCAGTTCTGCGTCGACATAATAACGGATACGTGATTCTTGCATTTGCCGACACTCGATTGTGTCCCTCGCATTAGCATAGCAGCGCGCCTCGGAAAAAGGGAAGAAGAAAGAAAAGGAAAAAAAATTTTTTTTTTTTTCCAAATAGAGACGCGGTCGGGTTAAAAGGAGAAGTTTTCGTCGATCGCGTTTTTGTGCGGTTTGGTAAATAGTACGTGTGCGCGCCCAGAGAAGTGGGCAGCGCGCTTTTTGGGATGTTTCTTTCCCCCGCGGGACATGCCCATGCTCATTTGTTCGTCGGTACGCGCGAGCCGCCGGTCAAGGCCCGCAACAACTCCTGTCTTCGAGGTGTCGGTCTGTGGACTTGCTTTCACTTTCGCCTTTTTCATTGTTAAGTTGCGTATCATAAAGTGACCTTTGCTTTGTAATGTTTGTACTGCTTGTATTCTTAAGAAATTCTTAAAATAACTTTTGCCCTGCTTTATAACTTCACCACCTGGTCTTAATTTTTCGCATTTTTCGTAAACAGCGTCTGCAATTCCAAAATTCTAAGCATTATGCAAGCCTTTTGTAGAATAAACTTGCTAGGCTCAAAGAGCTAGTGTCTGTGTGTGTGTGTATATATATATATATATATATATATATATATATATATATATATATATATATAATGTGGGTGTGTATGTCTGTGAGTATTTATATGCATATCGGTAAGCGTATGAATGTATGTGGGTATATGTGCATGTGTAGTGAGTTGTGTGTGAGAATAAGGTAAATATATTCGTGGTTCATATATTCGTGTACAAACCCAAAGACTTTGGGGGGGGGGGGTAGGTTTTCTCGGGCCCGCATTCTTTAGAAGCCTGGTCTAGTCTCGATACAGGGGTGTAGGTATATGGTGCTGATTAAAAAAAGAAAAAAAAACTTGGATTTTTGTGTGTTTGTGTGTAGTATGTATTTTATTTTAATTGGCATAGTTCTCTGAAAATGCCAAGAATATTGAGTCTTTTCTAGTTAAATTTATTCAGCTCCGTATTATATTTATTATGCTAGTGTTGTTTATCAGCAAATGATATCAGACAAAATATTAAGAAATTGTTGGAAATACGATTATTTTAGTTAATCCTGTTTGATTCTCTTTACATTTTATCAACAGCGATGAGATTATTATGTTGGATACTTTTGACTATATTAGGTAAAATATTCGAGGTGGGTTCACATGCCCGTTGAGTACAACTCTTCAAATGAGCGTATTACAATAAAAAATGTGTGTTCCCAACATGCCTTTGTCAGTAGCCATTAAGTGCTTGAAGTTGTCTCTGAAAGAATTCAGTGTGCATGAATATACAATATCTCATCCACTGACATCACCTTTTTCTTCTGTATCAATCGTCTGGAAATTTTCTCCTCTATTTTCCATACCAAGCTCGTCATAATGACTGGCTTCCGAAATCACCCACTCTTTTAAAAGATTTCTTTCGATAGTTGAGGGCTGTAGCGTGTGGTGGAATAAAAGACAAACATCCCTCTCTCCTCCCCACCGGAGGTGTACCCCTCTGCTCTTAAATTTTCCAAGTGTTTTCGCTCCAGCGTTGCCGCATCAACAAAAACACTGCGTATGGAACTTGGAAAAGCGAGAGACGGGAGGGAAAAAAATACAGTGGATTCGCACACAGAGACGGATCGTCGCTCGCCAAACTCTTTGCAAGAGTTCTGTGTCAACAATCCCTGCTGACAAAGTGGAAGTGTTAGGAGCCAGTGCAAACATGGTTAGGAGGAGGTGTGGGGGAAGGGGGGGGGGAGGTCTTTGCACCGAGCAAGAGAGAGTTTATGGAGCATCCTCGGTTTGTGTTTACGGTGACTAATTTGCCGCTGAGGTGTTCGGGCCTGGTGCCGAGGTATGCTGAGCAGTTCTGCTTGTGCTGTTGAGGGGAGAGAGTGAGACTTCTCTTTCGGTTGGTGGAGCTCCCACTTGTGCCTTTCACGTGTCTCTTGCAATTCATACACTTTGGAACTTAATGCGATTATTAAAATTTATTACATCCATCAGAGTCTCTTAGGTTTTCAAGAATAAAGCTCGAATTAATCTTTCGTTTTTCTCGCGTTCTGGCTTTAGAATATGATGAGCAAGGGCGTCAGGAAATCTCCCCGGCCACAGGAAGAGGTTTGTGCACGGGTCATAGGTCTTAAATTGGGAACCCCCAAGACTTGCGGATGTGAGGAATCTCTGCACAACCCTCCCTACTCCAGGTCTTACAAGAGCAGCTGCCGAGGACAAACTTTGCGGTCAACCTGTACCTATAAGGTTGGTTAATTAACTACAGAACCAGATAAATCTACAAATCCTTCGTGAAAGAGTGGATCTTTTGAAAAGGTAATAGTTATTGAAGAAAATGTTTTTTCAATCCTAAAAAAAATTGCGTATAATTATGCTGGGATAAAGATCAGGGAGATTCAAGAATGAAGTGGTCCTCATTTGCTGTATGATGTGCAACATACATTTAAATTCTATAATATTTATTTCCCTATGTCCCTTTTTCTTCGAAGAATTGTCTTCAGTATACGTTTTGCGCGCGGGTCATTCATATTTGGTTGAGGAATATTTAGTTTCCTTTCCTGTTTATATCAATGCGCTTCAGGTGAAAGATTTGTATATTTTCTGCAGTTTATGTACTTATGTGTACATGAAAGCCTGAGTTATAAGAAATGTATATTTCTTTTTAGAGCTGGTTAGAAACTCTATATTTGTTTGCTCTGCTTAATTCGAACAGCTTGTAAAACGATCCAGATTAACTCATCTAATTTAGCTAAAGTTTTTAGAATATGTCTGCATATTATCGTATTTAAGATTTTTTGCAATTTCTTAATGTGACACCTGTAAGGAATGCTAAAATTATTCTAATCTGTATCTTTGATGGAACTTATGAAATTGTAACATTGTTTGTTAATTTCGCTGAACTGTCAGTTTTTTAACTGAAATGTCAGTCAGATATACTATTTTGTGGATTCCACGTGCCAAGACCTGCAGAGACTTTGAAAGGAAATGTCTGAAAAAATGTCCAATGGTTTGTAAGCAGAGTAATAAACAACACTTTAAATTATGAATATTATATCGGTATATTGTGGTAAAAGTTATTCAGAGACAATGCCTTACTGAAGTGTCATTCAGTACTTTTATATTCACATACAGCGCAGTTTCCCTGGATGTAACGACATTACTCGCTGATATCAGTACCTGACTTTACGATGGCTCCAAATCTAGCCCTACTGGCGCATTACTGCGAGGACAAATTAATAAACATTCAAACATCGCATCCTGTTCTCTGCGTGACTTTTACCATGTCTGATACAGTTGTCGAATCGCGCGCTTCACAGCATAGCTTTTACCGCCTCATTTCACATGCTCAAACTAACACTAATTTCCGAGGTTTGCAACATACACCCCTCGAGCATTCTTCCCGCAATCAACTGCTGTCGGAAGCGAGGGCACTTTGCATTAATTTAGTCCGGGCACCTGGCAATTAACTCAGCAACGAGTCTCTGACCTCGATGTAATAATTAATGTAATTAATGGGTAATATAACTTAATAAGAACTGCTTTGGAAAGGAAGTGCCTGTTTTGCTGCTTGCTTGCATTCACTTTTTGAGCAAACACTAAGCATACGTCGCACGAGGAAATAAAGATTGAGGCAAGAAGTTGAGGGGGGGGGGGATGAGAATGGAACGTTCCTCGTCTGCCAGATTCTTGGATTGACGCCTTGACCCTTGAACTCGGAGAATCCTTGTATGTATCTAGATGGAATGGTTCAAGTAGATCCTAAGCGATTGGTGTTTTTTAGGCTTCAAGTCACCTTTCGTTGTTTTTTTGTCCTTTTTTTTCCCCTCTGCTTTTTCCTTCTTCGCGGATTAAGACGTCTGTTGTTAACATTCCAATGTTAGGACCACCAAGTTCGGAAAGAATGAAGGTTGTGTTCGCGCATGTTTAGTATTCACAGTTCATTAAGTTACATTGTGTTTCTAGCTTATTGGCTCTATCTCCTGCGGCGTGATTTATGGACTTCGCAGTCCTCTAAGAATGCATTTTGATGCATTTCGTTCGCAGAATAGCGCCGTACTGCACCCAATCACGTGAGGGCATCTACTGCTGGGGGGGGGGGGGAGTTGAACATCGCGTGTTTGAAGACAAGCGGATGACTTGTCGACTGAATTTGCTTAATCGCAACTGACGTCTCTGTTTGCAAAGCGTTCCTTATCAAGGGCTCAAGAGAATTGCTATAATCCTTCTTTCAAAATACCCGCGACTCTATCATGAATGTATATTATAATAAACTGTTTAGAAATATAAGTAGTTTTGATTTCCGTTTTACCCCCTGATCCGCCTCGTTGCTCTGCAGCGATAAGCTGATTTTTGGTGCAGTTAAGACCACCATAACTGCTACGCGCTTAAATCTCGGTTAAATTATCCATTTTGTGGATTATTCATGCATCGCGAAACAAAATGATTAGATGCAAAACATAAAATTTCAAAAAAGAATGTCAGCACGCCTCGTAAACAAAAGGGAATATAACAAACTCTTCGTAAAGAAAAAGAAAAAAGGGTCTTCAAGTTTTTGTGATAATTTTTTTTTAATGCTTGTCAAATCACATCTAATTTCAAACTTCTGAATTTTTTCTTAAGCTAGGAGCTTCGCCCCTAGGCTCGCTACGCTCGCTCCTCTGTTAAGGCTAATAGCGAGATACATAAGGGTGATTCTCGGGCAATGTAACAGCTTCCATCCATTTACTGTTGTCACCCTTATGCGACGGGCTTTTCATCACTGTTTAATTATCAGCTTTAAAATTCAATTAAAAATCGAAATTTTAAGATAGACTTGAAATGAGGTTTATATGAATAAGAAAGCTTTCAGCTTCCAGATGATGTAAATATTTTCTTTGTAAGATAAAAACTTGAGGAGCATCAATATTACATGAACATATGGGACGATATTTCTTGAAAAACTGTGTTTCATTTTTTGATTAAAATATTAGTCTGTTTTAAAATATTTTTAAACAAATGAGATCTAGTTTGAAAGAGAAATGTCTGTAGTCTTAGATTGTAAATAGATCAAAATTCTACGATCATTTTTCGGAGAGTTATCGTAATCTGAAGATGAAAAAGTCAATATTTTCCCCCAAAACATAAAATAAAAAATAAAAACTTAAAAGTCCGACGAAGATGAGATGTCTTACTTTGGTCCCCCCATTTTTCTGCATCCATTGGTATCGCTCTCGGCCCCATACCCCCAGCGGTTTCGGAGGAGATAGCGTGATAAGCTTTTGACAGCGGCAGCGGGAGTTACTTTTTTTTAGAATAGAGAGATATATGTTGTATCATCACTTGATTATTTGGTGTTTGCAATTTTTACCTCCCCCCCTCTTTCCCAAACAATCATCTTCGGGTCGTTGCTTCAGTTTCTTTAAGTGTGATAATTAAAAAAAAGAGTGAGAAATAGTCCTCATCCCCGCAAAACTTTGAATTTTGCGATTTTCATAACGACCGATCCGAGTTTACCGAAGGGAAAAAAATATATATATATATATATATGTGTGTGTGTGTGTGTGTGTGTGTGTGTGTGTGTGTGTGTAAAAGGGGGGGGGGGATTCGAATGAAATTGTGTACAAGAGGGGGGTGGTAGAGGGGCGTGGCGAAGAGTGGCGCGCTTTTACCTGTTTCCACCACTGACGATAAGTGGCTAAGACAATCGCAGATATGCAAAGCACTTCTCTAGGCCGCGGTAAACGGAGGGGTTCTGTTCTTTGCCGTTCGGAATGTCAGCCCCTGTAATGCCGTGTGCGTCAAAACCCTAATAAAACGATAAACAAATCAGAGGCGGGAAAGTAAATAAATAAATAAAAAGCCCGCGAAAACAAAGTTCCGTCTCACGGTTGTGTTTTACCAAAAATGTGTGCACTGCATTTTTGCAAGGGTGTTCCCCTCACCCCCTCCGTTCTCCCTTTTTGTTCCAGCACATTTTTTTTGTTCCTCGAAATGCAAAAATTCGAGGCCCCTTTCTATGGAATATTTTATTTCATTTACGCCCGTCTTTGAGCTGATTTAAGTGTTTGCTTTTATTTTTGAGCGTCACCCTTTTTTCCTAGTAAACAAAAAAGGACAAAAAATAAAATAAATAAAAATCTTTTTCAGTGTTCTGTTTGCGTGGTGTTTCTTTACCCATCTCCGAACATTTGCACCCTTTCAATCCCGCTGATTGCTGTGACGGGTCTTCGGAACGAACATTTCTTCTATCTCCTCTTATTTTTCGAATCTTCGTGAGCATATGTGCCCCTCCCCCCGTCCCTTTGTGAAAGAATGCCAATTCTTAGAAATAATAATATATAAAAAAGTTCTTTTCGACGCGCCTATATTGACTGATAAGCTATGGAACGTTGCTTCTTATTTTGTGTCGTGAAAAATAGTGTTTTGCGAATGGGTTGGAAAATTATTTATTTCTATTTTTTTGTCGGCGTCAACTTGTGGCTCTTGACTTCGCTTCTATTCCATGTACGTTGTATGTAGGGAATATTTCTCATATAACGTACGTCAAAACTTGAATTTTGTATGAAAAAAATTTAATAAAACTTCGCTTGATGTGCTTTTTTTGTTATCGTATAAGTGTTTTCCTGTTTATATAGTTTTTGTAATAACTGTTTGTACAAGCTACTTGTATAGAGCGTTTCCTGTTTAAAATGTTTTATACAAATTGCGTGTACTATACGTGCAGAAATTGAGTTAATAAATTTCAGTTGTTGAACAGCCCCCGCATCTTTGGGCTATATATTACCTCTGTCTTCTCTACGATTTTGAATATATTGTCAGAAATTTCAAGTGTAAGGCATTCTTGAAGAAAATATGTGAAAAGTATGCTTATATAAAGCATATACCGTTTGGTGTATGCATCAATATAGACGCATATCTACGGAAAAATTTACTCGTGGGCTTTTGTCAGGAGATCCAAGAACTGAAAATATTTATCTTTTCAGTGGAAGAATTTATTGAGAGGTACTTAACTAACTCGTATCTAGTATCTTCTGTGCCGTGTACACTTTTTTTTGTTGTTGTTTATTTTCAATGTTTCTGGTTTCTTTGTGGATATTAAGTTTCAGTATTTCCTCCGCGTGTTAGTTTATTTTCTACTAGCTAAATACCCGTGCTTCGCTACGGAGTACATAATTACAATGAGAAAATAATGAAATTGCTTTTTAGAGAATAAATTCTTAAACTTCCTTATCAATTAGTCTAATGGTTAAATTTTATCTTTTACCGTATTTTAATATTTTTTTTGTCAATTTATTCCGTTGTTATGCACGTGACGCAAAATTAATTAATAGTATCACAAAAAGAAAAATCTCGTGATCAACATTTAATAAATTAAATTCTAAAAATTAATTTCTAAAAATTCACCAAAAATAAGAAAATTGATGTAAAGATTCGAAAAAGATTTCATTTTAAAAGAATTTTTATGATCTTTCTCGTGATATAAATTTTATAACCCTCAGATTATTATTTTAAATGCAAACTTTAAGAAAGTTACAAAAATAGCATAAAAATTTCATTTAAAAATCTAAGAATTATTCAATAATCATTCTTCGTGCACCCCTACACTATAAGAAGAATCGCCATACAAAATTTCAGCCCTTTAGGTGCAGCTGTTTGGTCTGTGCGTTATCTGTCACTCAGTCAGTCATGGAACTGTTTTTTATATATAGACTATAGTCTTAAGCTAAATTTGTGAGTAACTTGGGATAAGATTATTAGTAATATTTCAAAACAGAATATAGTGCCGTTCCTCTTTCTCTACTACATTCTGGCTCGATGATTGTCATGATATTTAGGTTCTTAGCAAGTAAATTTAATCAAATCGCTTACTATTTTCCTGCCTTTATATGACAAGTAACATGTCAGGAGGAACCAAAGCAATAAGTAATACTATAAACTTTTATATAAAATCTGCTTAATAAGATAAGAAAAAAATTAAATAATTCTAATAAAAGCAGTCGACTACTGTACATAAAGTATGCAAGTTTTTTGAAGGGATACAGTCTAACTCTGATTAATTGCTTGTATGAAATTGCAACGTTAGAAATATTATGACAGAAATTTAAGTCATACAGCTTAAACTGGATATATAAAAAAACTATTTTGTTTAGTAATCCCATTTTTCTGGATTAGTTTAGAAATATTTTTCCCGAGGGGGGGGGGGAGGAAATTGCGATTTAAATAGCATTAAGGGTTCCGTTGTACTGAAGAATATTTATTGATGTATATTCATGCAAGTAAATTTTCTTGAAGTATAATAGAAAGGTGCTGGACGCGGATAATAGAAGGTTTTGAATGTTAAAACTACCGCTAAATGAATTATCACTCTTAATTTTGAAAGTTGCTGTTGTTACAGTTGCCTGTCTGCTACGAAACTGTGTTGTAGCTAGAATATTAGCATTTTCCTTACTACTTCTGTTTTCTCCTACAGATATCATATATCTTCACAGACACGCTGAAGCTAACGAGTTCTTTGAGTCGAATTACTAGTCTCTCACCGAAATAATATTTTAGTGGGTTGTATTTGAAAACTCTTTTCAAAACATCGCACCTGAATTGCAATCTATACGTCCTTTGTTCTCTGTTGGAATTAGTGAGAAGGTTGGCTTTATACAATTTTAACTGCACAACGTAGGACGAGCAGTCGTGAATTGGAAACGACTCTATACTGTTTCTCCCCAGCCATAGACAGTGTTGAAGTGTATACGCATTTAATTCAAGTCTCGATGTTTGTTTTTTCTCTGACGGGGAGAACAATTTGTTCGATCGCTGAGCTGAACTGTAGTTCGAATCTCTCCCCCCCCCCCCCTCTCTCTCTCTCTCATATATATATATATATATATACATTTTTTTCCCCACCCCCGTTCCGCGCATTTGACATTCGGATAATATGAAAAGAACTGTTACCATGAGCTGCTACCTTGGTTGACACCTCAGCGCAGGTTGCGCCCGAAGTAATTGAACCTTCGACGCTTTGACCTGCCATCCAGTGTAAGTGACACCTTTAATAAGGATGGAGCATCAGATGGCACGCGCGGCAAAGGGGCTCTCTGAGGGAGGGGGAGGGGGCGTATAATAGAAGTACGCCTCTTTGCTGTGACGCCACTGACTTGATCATGAAAGACTAAAAAAAGGGATTATGAAGTTTCTTTTGTGACGAACAGATTAAAAGTTTCCGAGGATAATAATAAAAAAAAAGTAACGGGTGGAACATTTTAGGGGGTAAATATAGAGGTGGAAGAAAAAAAAAATGAATCCCTCTAACTTTGTTTGATTTATATTAAAATATAAAATGTGAATTTAGTTTTAAAAGAATGAAAAAACTTAGTTCTCATAGTCTTTTTTTTTCTTCTTTGTTGGGATTTGCAGTCCTTTGTATCTTATATTTTTTCTCC
>OU015502.1:29094552-29157052 GCA_907164885.2 Dolomedes plantarius
TGGAAAATTCTTCGGAGAATTAAATGATAAAACAAATATCAATTAATATTGAGTAATCATGACAGCTGTGTTCTTGAAGTAAATCTTTTGACATGTTAAATCTGATTGAGCATTTTAACTATTTATATACTACTTTTCCTTGGGCTTCATATAGCCAACGGGTAACGATTCGTTACCCTATATTCGTTATTAACGAATATACGGGTAACGAATATATCATCCTACTGTTAGTGAATATCCAAAATCCGTGATAGTGTTTTGACGGTGCCTCAGTAGACCTCCCTGAAATTGTGTTGCAATAGTCATCAATAATTTAGTGACTGTAAATATTTAACTACTCTAATATTTGAAATTTTAAAAAATGTATGCTCTGTATTCGAAAGTTTACCTTATGCGAATTCAGATTTCAAAAGTATTCATTTGCTAATCTGTGGTACAAAGAGGAAAACTCGCTATTACTTGACGGCGCACATCTTAAATTCCCTTGTTACATTTGCGTCGCCTTAACCTTTAGTCCACACAACAAATTCTTTTCTACACACACGCTATATATATATGTATGTGTGTATATATATATATATATATATATATATATATATATATATATATATATATATATATATATATATATATATATATATATAGATAGATAGATAGATAGATAGATATCAATGGCTTGGTACAAGAAGTGCCTAAGTCAGTTTTTTCCAAGATGACTTTGTTTGCTTATGTCTCTTTAAAAAATATTATTTTCAATGTAAGAAGTAACCAATTCAGTCCGATGCTTTAAAAGTGTTTTCTAAACCATTGTACGGACTTGATACTTCTTACATTGAAAATATTTTTTTAAACAGACATAAGCAAGTAAAACTATCTTGGAAAAAACTAACTTAGGCACTTCTTGTACCAAGCCCCCCCCCCCCTCTCACACACACACACACACACACACACATATATATATATATATATATATATAGTGGGTGGGTGGGTGTGTGTTTAATATGGTAAAATTTATGATTTCATCTGATTATTAAAATTTCAGCTCTTGTTAATTTTTAGGACCATCGTGCCAACCAGACTAATATCGCTAATACCTCGTATTTACGTCGGTCTACTATGGTTTGTTATGTGATGTAAATTGGGCGTCATATCTGCCGTGAGCTCTACTCTTCGTGCTACATTCATTTTAACTTCACTCAGTGGCTTCTGTTGTCTACCTTCGTCAACCCCTGTCTCTCCCCCCCCCCCCTTTCCATCAGGTCTCTTCAGAACATCATCTTCATATTCAGACACCTGCGCCACTATCCAGCTAATCCCCGCAACAAATAAAATCTCGCGACGTACGCTGATGGATAGCTGATGGATGTATCGAGGAGGGCCACTCCTGCTGCTTGTCTACCCAGTGCCGAAAAAAAGTAGAGGTTTAGAAGGGGGGACGTTCCTTCCCGCCTCCTTCTCAACTCCAAAGAACATCCATCTTGCCGAGGGCCTTGTTGCATTTCGTTTCATTAAATTCTTGGCGTCGGTGTTAATGAAGTAATTTCGAATCGCATAATGGATTTGATTTCGTGCTGAGAGTTTCGGGGCTTACCCCGGAGGATCACCGGTTGGCGACGTCCCGGAGGTAAGAGGTGTTAACGAATCCTTTTGCAAAAATAATCTGGTCGTGAAATCCGGTTTACTAGCATTCCTCGTGCGTGGATTTCGCCGGCGATTTCCAGCTACTTCTCGCAGTGCTGTTGAAATATCAGCTGTCGCAGTCTGATAGCTCTTGGTCACGGACCGAAACTGTTTGCACTGTTTTCGCAAGTTTGCTGCTCTAGTTAGAGGTAGGGCCAGACGAGGCAAGTCTTAACCCTTACGTCGGCTCATCTATCTTTATACTGTTCCCCAGTTCATCGGTCTCACAGACCGCCACGCTATAAAATTAGGATATTTTCCTATTTTTATAAGTTTTTCGCAGTTATAAGTCATTAATGCAAAACTACTGCCACCTCTCATTCTTGAAAAGGGCAAATAAAAAAATAGATTATTCAACAAAAATTTCAGAATCCGATTTCTCAATCTGTGATAGTGCGAGAGAGACAAAATGTCTGGTTCGTTGTGAAACAAGAGGAATTCTTCCAGCCATGTTAGCTACAACAATAAAACAAAGATCTTGGAAATAGAATGCATGCAGACTGACAGTGTTCAAGGCTTATCCGTCATACAGACCGGCAAAAATTTAAATCATCTCAAAGCTCATCGGTCCAAAAGACCGACTATGTTTTACAAAGATTAAATTTACCGACAAGCTACGAGCGGGCGAAAATCTCCGATGTGTTGTACTTGAAGGTCAGGACCCGACTGAAGAACTCATGAATGCCCGACAGTCTGATCACCCCTACCACCACCTCACCCTTCAGAACAGGTGCAACAGCGGTCTCCTAGACCGATGAGCCGACGTAAGGGTTAAAGTTGCCATCATCTGTGCCACTTTTTGATAGATATGTTATCAATGGGAACATACGAAATGTTTCTCAACGAATTTTTACTTCAGAGTGATTTAAGGCTTTGGGGTCTAATACTAGATTTTGACGCACCCTTTTTCTTGTTGGACTGAATAGGTGCGTACCGCACTCTTTATTTTCAAAATTCTGTAAAGTGTGAGTCGCGTCATAAACAAAAATGCGTGCATGTATACTTTTTCCATCATGAGAAAGTGGAACCATATAGATGCTTATTTTCAAAATTCGCTAAAATGTGAGTCTTGTGCATTTATGCATACGGAAAAGTGGAACTAATTGAAATTTATAGTTATTCAATTAGTCGTGCGATTGCTCAATGTTTCCGAAGTCCACGGCATGAATCTGTTTTCCGTGTTCCGTTCGCACCACGAAGAACTGCCTCCCTCTGCAGTTCTTATGGCCGCAGATAAATCAGCGCTTTAATTAACCAGCTTTCTGTGGAGGCAAAAATGCCCCTTTTATGCATCGCGAGAGGCAGAAAGTTGCCCCCCGTTTGATTCACAGCGCTGCTGTTTGTATCCATTCGCCAAAACTTTTCTCTCACTGTTATGCGTATTTGGGTGAGAAATAAAAATCCCAGCGTAGTTCGGCACTTTCCGGCACAAGTCGGAAATTGCAGCCCCCCCCCCCCCCCCCGGCCTTTCAAAGACCACCCCCGACAAAGACTCCTCAGGCCGCATAATAGGTTCAACCAGGCTGCGATGAGTTATAGCCGAGGGTCGTTTATAGCGGAGAAAAATAATAGTCCCCGAAAATTTTACACGTTTTCTTAAGAAATCATTTGTCTTTGTAGTGTTTGTGTGGAGAGAGAGCGAACTTTTAAAAGTGTCGCGGGGAGGGCGGTTGATTGCATCTCCAGGAAGTGTGCAAGAAAAGAGTTGTTGCAGAAGTGGTGTCTGTTTGTCCCACCAGGGGGCGGCGGTGTCTCGGGAAGAGCGCGGGATTTTCTTTGTGCGTTTTGCCGTGGAAAATTTCCGAGCTGACAATGGGCCTTTTCGGTTTACATTGTCAGCGCAATTATTGTTGCAAGGCATTGTTTTGCTGTGTAATTAAAGCAGATGCTCGGCTCTCTCCCTTGGTTTATTTTTGATATTTTTGCCTGTGCCGCAGAGAAAAGGGTTTTCCTGCAATTCTTTTATGGCAATTTTTCGGTGTCGCGGGGGTGGCCATGTCATGCCCACCCCCTTCTTCTTCCTTCCATTGTGCTCGTCGAGGAGAGTTGAGACGTTTCCCGATGGCTGCTAATGGTTTGTCCCCCTTGTGCTAGTTTTCAAACAGATTGGTGACAGAGGAGCCGATTTGTTTTAAGAGGTCCCTTGAAAGACAGAATGTTTGTCGGTGGGGGTGGGGGTGATATTTGCTAAGCCTAAAGTTTTGGAAAGCTTTTCATGCTGGAGTTCCATGTCGAACTTGGCAGTGTGAAAAAGAAAAACTTCAACTTTCAATTTGTTTTACAACTGTTGTAAGCATTCCACGCCGACAAACTCGCGCAGTGTGTTTTTACTTCATTAGTACGTTACATTTTCGCTTTAGGAGGTATTGCATTGGATCACGTGGAAATAATAGTGACACTTGCATAAATTTTATCTTTTCAAATTCAAAAAAGTCTGGTCGTTCCCCTTTCTTTGATGACATCTTAATGTTATTTCAATTTCTTGCATAATCAGAAGTTTATCTGGATATTTTAAGGTATTTTTATACAAGGGTACATTGCAGCGGGTCATGTTATAAGCATGACCCGCTGTAAAAAAAAGGACTTGAAGCTAGAAAATGTTTTAAATATTTTTGGGCTACTAGGTCCAGATACCAAAGGCCTATGGACTATATATTATCTATGAGAGATAATAAAGAAAAATGTTGACAAGGATTTTTAAAGCTAACTGGAAAGTAAAGGTTACAATAAAGTCTTTGAAGTTTTTAGTTTTTAATTTTTTTTTATTATTTTTTTTTTTTTAAATTTGTTTTATTTATTTTAAATCATGCAAAATTGTTGATATTTTGTGTGTTTACTTTGATATAGCAGTAGATATGTAATGGAAAAAATAAAATTAGTTTGTTAATAAAAAAAATTTTGGAATTTTTGTGTTAAATGTTTTTAAAATGTAATTTAAAAAAATTCAACTGACTGTTTGGCAAAAAGGAAATTACGTTGTACATTTAAAAAGAAAAAAAAACTTATTTAACGGCTGTGTGAAACAGCGGGTTGTAAAACGTAGAGTCGCTAATTTCAATGACGATTGTAATTTTATTACGACTCACAAACATATTAGGGACGGTCAGATGGGTTGTTAACATGTATTAGATCAGTAGTGAGAACAATGATCCGAGTTCTGGTTGTTAGCCTATCTACCCCCGTTTTCCTGTAATTTTGATTTAATCTTTAATATGATATTCATATATTCTATAGTTGTAATTCATGTACGCGTCTACAATACTGTATTTGCATCGCGTATCAGTTCTTTGATGTTTTAGTGACAGACCGACTTGGATTACGATTCAAATTTTTACAGGATACAGAGCTCCGTCTAAGTAATGCTTAATCATTATATGATGCAAATCTTGATACGGAAACTGTTAATCTATATAAGCATGGAATCGTCTGAGATTGGAGAAATAGTGGGCGATAAATACGTCATGTCGTGCCTTGCATTAGCTACATTTTTTTTTTTATTATTTCAACAAAGCTATAGGAGGGAGAAGAATTTGTAAATAAGCGCCTTAAAATCAATTGTAGACCATGAAAATAGCAGCTTCTTTCTGAATGCTATCCCTTCTTCTGGGTTTTGAAGATTAAGGTCAGATTGTCTGTACGTACAAATCACATACGCTCATTTGTGGATTATAAGAATAAGTTTTATTAAGGCTTAGTGGAGTTTAGTGGTTAGCGCGCCGGCTGAGGGATCTCTTTTCAAATCCGAACTAGCGCTTTCGTGTTTACAATTGAACCTGCAGTTTGAAGAAGGGAACAAGCGCCAAAAAATTGAAATTAGTTTTTTGCGCCAAACTGTTATTTACATATAGACGTTCTTTGTAAGCTGGAAAAGGGTACTGAAATAAGGGGTGAATGTAAAAAATATTATGTAAAATTTTGGTGAAGAAAAAATAATGAAGTTTTTAAAATTTCCCCACAAAAAACAGTCTTTGGATTCGTTCCCTTCTTCAAACTGCCCATTCAGGTGGTATGGGCACGTATAATCTGTAAGTCGGAATGCTCTTCTGTAGAGTCGCAAGATATGGAGGCGGGCACGAGCCCGCCAGGTTGTCCTTGGGGGTGCGTGGTCTAAATTGTGGTGGCACCCAGCTAAGTCGGACTATGACCTTTGTGGTGCCATTAAAACCGGAGTCAAAGACCTTCGCCCTGAAAACCATCTCCGGACCTGGTCTGAAATGTTCCGACAGCATTAGCAACAAGAATATTTTTTGAACATTTTTACCGAACGTCTCTGGTTCGATGCCGGTCGCTAACAAATCCACTGCCGTGTACACTAACGGCGGCTGGTACACCAAAAATCTGTCGTGGCTGCTTTCCTTTTTATGTCCTCTAAGTTCTCAAATTTACCTCAGGAGTTGCGGGGTCAAGTGTTGCGGTTTCGTCACTTGACTCGGTTCAAAATTACGGGACCGGTCCTTTAGCCAAGTCAGACTCCGACCCTTGTGGTGCTATTAAAAACCGTTATGGACTTGAACTGACAATATACTGTCGGTCATGAGGCATCGGTCACAACAACATTTTCTGTTTACAAATTTATTCGTTGATGTCTTCCGATGTTAAGCGCGACCACCTTTCCAAGTCCTCAAAATCCGTGTAGCTACGAGCAGATCCACCGTGCGGCGTTTTCCCCTCGTTAAAAACCTCGCACCTTTCCGAACCTTCCTCACCTTGACCCAGTGCCGGAGCTAATTTGGCGTAGCAGAAATCCCGCCAATGCACTCGGAGATTGAAGGAACTTGACGAAGGCTGTTTTATTAATACTAATAAGAACAAATGCTTTCGAATCTGCGAGTTGAAAAACCTCGCGACTTACTTGCCTCCCCCCCATCTCCTCCCACCCCTTTATGAGTCGATTTATCCATTTTTTTTCTTCCTCTGTGTGTTTGTGTGCGAGTCCGTGACAGGCCTCCAAACGGATGGCTTATGAGAGAATTGAAACAAATTGAGGTTCCCTGCGCCGCTGACAAGAAACACTCCCTTCATTGCAAGGCGTTTTGTGCAGCCCGAGTTCAAATATGCGCATTCTGTCAAACCTTCGCTTGATGGATGGACTCGAGAAGCCCTTTTATTTATTTTTTTTCTTCCATTTTTTTTAAACCGGCGGTTGTGCCTGTTACCACCCCGGATTTTTTTTTTATTTCTATTTTTTATTTCTTCTTTTCTTTTTTTAATTTTTTCTCGTTTCCGAAATCTTCCTATTTATAAGGAGGAACAGGTTTGAAAGATTTCTGGAGTGGTTTGCGCTCGCGCGAAATCTGTTTATGTAATCAATGTTTGCAGATTAAGAGATTCCCCCGGATATTTATTATTGCGTTATGTGTTGCTCTTGCCGCTTTCTTCGCGCGTGTGTGTTGTTTAGGACAGTTGCAGTTGGATACCCGGTTCCCATAACAACCTGTAGATCGCTTCGCGGGCCGCTGCCGTAACGTGATCTGCTAGCAGTGCTTGCAATCTCCCGTTGTTATGTGGCATTTCATATATTTACATTTTATTTGTCGGATTTATCGAAATATGTTTATGATCTCTCTCAAGTGCGTTAAAAAGCTTATTAAAAGGAATTTTTTTAAAATGATTTTGCGAGGATATCCTGTCTTTTTCTGTCAAATTTTACAATTTACTGGTACCGGTTTATCAGGAGTTAAGGCTTATATTAATTTTTAAAGACGTTACTTAGTACATTTTCAGTTTTCTAGCACTGATAATTATAAGAAAAATTCCATTTTTTTTTTAACAATCTAAATTTTTCTCCACAAAATCAAAGTTGGATTTATTAAATATATTTTTTATTAATTTAAATGAAATTGCTAGGAATACATTATTGCATGTATATTTCATAATCAATGGGATTTGAGTTTCTAATAATGACTGGAAAGTTAGGTTGGTATTATAGACTTCGAGGGATCCGGGTTCGATTCGTTACGCAAGGTCTCTGAGTATGGTAAGCTGCCTATATATATATATATATATATATATATATATTATTTAGAAAAATTAGGATTTTATCATTTAATTTCATACCTGACCCTAACTACATGCTAAAAACAGGGTCGAATCGTAAGAAAAATAACTTACTAATATAAAATTTTAAAAAATTAGTCTAAGTTTATAAAACTGAAATATATAAATGCATGTCTGTAAAACAGAGAATAATATATCGTCTAATTCTCATACTTAACGCCAAGCATTATCCATTATACACTCTTAATTTGGTTGCTAATGAATATACAACCAAAATATTCATTAGCAACCAAAATATATAATTCAAATATATATATATGGTGCCCGGTATAAAGGGCTTAAGTCAAAAGCAGTGATTTAAATATACCAAGTTATTGGCTTGAACAATGGACAACGAATATCGGAAACTTTTTTTAATATTTGATTTCATAAGTTTATAAAATGATATTCATGTATGAAAATGCCAGGTGTTATGTATATAAAAAATAGTGTTCCTAACACGCGAATAAACAATAAAATAAATTAATGTTCATAATTTAATACTTCGTATGCGTTTCATATGAAGGTCATAAAAATGTTTGGTTTGACCTTTTCTTGCTTCAACAATATCTTAAAAAGTCAACTATCTGAGCTATATCAAAAATGCATTCGCACAGTCAATTGTGCCAGTTCATTTATCTTTTCCTGATGTATGGTGGAACGACCGCAGTAGCATTTTGTATTTAGATGTTACAATATCACAACGAAAGCAGGTAAACTTTGTCATCAGGTGCATAAAAAGTTTTAAAAAAATTTCAATAAAACTTGAGTCTAGAATATTGTGAAGCAAATATATTATTGTTCACTTTATTTTGAAACGATCAATCTTTTTATTATTTTTATTTATTATAAAACAGCTTGATAGGAACTTCTCTAGAAATACCTCTTTTGCAGCTTTCCCTCCAATTCTTTAACTTCATCATCAGATTTCGATGTTTCAGATGTTCGAAGAGTTGCAGATGATGTACATTTAATTTCGATAGCTCTGATTGATTTTATACACACACACACAATATATATATATATATATATATATATATATATATATATATATATATATATATATGGTGCCCGGTATAAAGGGCTTAAGTCAAAAGCAGTGATTTAAATATACCAAGTTATTGGCTTTTATACCAATCGCAGAACAATAATTTCGACTTGAGTCTCTTGTACAAAGAAATGTACTTTTGTATACAAAAATTATAGACAAACCTTTATCAAGTCAAAAGATTTTTGTTTTTATTTATCAATACTAACAAATATCTAAACACCACTTTTTTCTTAAACTTGAGCCCTTTATACCGGGCACCATATATATATATATATATATATATATATATATATATATATATATATATATATATATTTGTGTGTGTGTGTATTTTCATAGTATATAAAGGAAGTCCCACAGAGTCTGGCGGGCCTTCTTACATCTCTCACCTACCTTCCTTGGTGGGGCCTGGTCGCAGTGCATGCGAAGAATAACAATTGCCCATGCCATCTGATCACGGCAAAGATCCTTAATCCAGAGGTCACATGGTGTATGATGCGGCATTGACGTCTTATTCCGAGCGATGGTGACTGCGGGCGGAGTCGATACAGCGAATTTCAAACATGTACTACGTGTCTTTAATAACAGGTTCTAAACCTCTTGTCTTTTAATCTGGGATAAAGCGGAGATGCTATCTGCGCTTAAAAATGACGTTCGCTAAACGAGAATGTGAAACTAATCCTCCAAGTTTTACATCCGACCGCTCGATTGGAAACGGAGATTGCCCGCTGGAGAGCTTTTGTCGGACTGTAAAGTGATACGTAAACTGAAATTAGTCGAAACGAACACAATCTTTAATTTTGATGTTTGAAATTTGAAACTTTGAACATTTTTTGGTGTTTTACCTTCCAGGGTGCTGAAAAAAAACTCATCCCCCTCACCATTCAGCTTAGGATCGCAGTGTCAGGTGATAGTGGAGTGTGTAACTAGTCAAAAGGAAACTAGTTTAATATTCCTGGTTAGTAGCCATATTGGATTTGCTTAGATCAGTATTAATCCATGGAGAAAATTCTTCCAATTATCGTCGACTTGGATTTCAAGAATTTTAACGTAGGATTGCGTTCCTCCATAACGGTCCTCCGGAAAGCAAAATTTCAGACGCTAAAACCGTCCGTCCGTACCTTGCGAGTTTTAAATTTGGCAGTGCGCAAAACCTAGTCTGTATCGCTTGGACAAGCAGTAAACAGTTAATCAGAAAAGTACCAAAATGCGTCAACATTTTGACATACATATATGTATATATATAACATGCAAAAGAGGTAAGCAACGATAAGTAATCCTACGTTAATAACCCGCGATAGTTTCGTTAGAAGAGACTACCTGAAATTTTTTTTCTAAAATTGTACTCTATAATGGAAAAGAAATTTTTTTACTACGTTATTTTGTTTATTATTTATTTTATAAATGCCGGTCATTTGGCCACTAGGCCATTAGACCACGGGCTCTCCACTACTTCAAGACAAGGGACTTAAAATCCGAAAGTGCAGGGCACACGTCAAGATGTATAGCAGTCATAGATTGGTCCGAATGGCACAAGCAGTCGGGCGAATCAGCCAGACCAATCCGGAAAAGCTGCGCTATTTCATTCTTGTTAGATATTTCGTCCACAAAAGGAAATTATGTGCACTTAAAACACAGTATACCAAAACTTTTGTTCTCCGGATAATTTTAAAATATTTGCGTTTCTTTCTTTTAAAGCAGTAGTTTCCAACGGGTGGTCCGTCACCATATATAAAAAAGTTGCCAAATAAATGGAGATTTTGAAAGCAGTGTTCATTGAACTAGATGGGCCGAATATATATCCGATGACTATCAGGTGTTGAAATAAAATTTATTAAAAGTTTAACATAATTATTTTATTATTAGAATATGATACGTTAGAATAATCATGCACGTTAGAATGTGAGTACGTTAATTCTGCTTCCTTTTTGCTTAAGGGATATTCTATGCTCCCTATAGTTGGTAGGGGTATTCTATGCTCCCCGTCAAGTTGGTAGGGGTTGGTGGTGGTCCGCACATGGTCCAATTTCTGGCTTAGTGGTCGGCAGATTTCTACGGGTTGTGAACCACAGTTTTAAAGAATGGATGAATTTTAAATTTTGATTCTATTATTTAATTGTTTTACATATATTAATTTTTCATATATTTTTTTTTGTCTCCATTCCAGTCATTTTGTTCCAGAATCTTAACTCTTTATCCAATCAGAACTGTTCTAACTGAAGTATTAACGATTCCACTGAACATTAATATGTCAGTTCAAAAAGTACGTTTAAATAGTGTGACGTTTTATTTTCATTTTATCCTTTCACGCATTGAACCGGGATCGCCTTTTTTTTTTAATATACGCCACCATATCTGTATCCCTTGCATATATATATAACACGCATACATCTATGTTATTCATACGCGATATTTTCTTTCAAAACACCTCTTCTCTATTCGACCCATTTTTGCTTACCTGCGTGGTTTCAAATAAAAACTCTCTCCTAGAGGGCCCCGAATTTACACGTGATTTCGAAAACTCCGGTAGAAAAGCCCTCCGGCCGACCTTATCCGAAAAATCTAAGGATAACAATAACACGCTCAACCTGCGAGGGAAAAGAAATAAGACGAAAAAGAAAAAGAAAAAACTATCAAAGCCGAAGAACTACGGAAAATTCTATCAAGGGGAAGAGATTTATATGCTTTTTTGATCATGCTTCATTGGAAATGCCTTGATTTAAAGACGGGGTGTAAAATTTATGTCCATTTTTTTTTTCTCTTTATGTTTCTTCTTACCTCTCGTGACATTGAACTGATGATTATATTCGTGTGGCTGTGAGATACGATCAGTTGAAGATCTTTAAATTGGCGCTATTATGTTTGGAGACAAACACATCGAATTTTTTTTTAATTGTAGTTATTATTGGAAGTCGAAGTAAGCAAATGCCTTTTTAGCATAGGTATTGGAAGTGCATTATTCATTCCTAGAGATGGAATGACGCGATTCCAGCACTTTTATGTATATTTATGAATATATAACGTGTTGGCATCTATAACACGTCAATTAATTCCAGTTTTCATAGCTTCAAAATACCGTTTTTTTTTTTCTAAAAAGATTTATTTTACATTATTCATTCCTGCTGATGCGATAACAAGATTCTAGCACTTGGGAAAATTTTAATGCGCGCGCTCGTGTGTGTGTATGTGTATATAATTATAAATATATAGCGTTTTAGCATCGATAACTCGTAATCCCTGTCATAATTTCAAACCTAACTCAAAAAGACTAATCATACGTCATTCATTCCTGTAGGTGAAATGACAAAATTCCAGCACTTTGGGAAAGTTTAATGCGCATGCATATATCTGTGGCTTGGTACAAGAAGTGCCTAAGTCAGTTTTTTCCAAGATGACTTTGTTTGCTTATGTCTCTTAGAAAG
This sequence comes from Dolomedes plantarius, assembly GCA_907164885.2. Classification (NCBI taxonomy): domain Eukaryota; kingdom Metazoa; phylum Arthropoda; class Arachnida; order Araneae; family Dolomedidae; genus Dolomedes; species Dolomedes plantarius. The sequence continues at coordinate 29,106,742 of OU015502.1, forward strand.
AAATCATTTTCAATGTGAGAAGTACCCTTCTTACATTGAAAACGTATTAATTCATAAGTCTAAATTCATAAGTCTTACGTAAATTCATAAGTCTATCCGATGCTTTAAAAGTATTTTCTAAACCATTGTTCAGACTTGGGTACTTCTTTCATTGAAAATAATAATTTTTTTAAAGAGACATTAGCAAACAAAATTATCTTGGAAAAAACTGACTTAGGCACTTTTTGTACCAAGCCACAGATATATTGTGTGTGTGTGTGTGTGTGGGGGGGGGGGGGTGTTTAATATGGTAAAATTTATGATTTCATCTGAATATTAAAATTTCAGCTCTTGTAAATTTTCAGAACAAAGTCATCTTAGAAAACTGACTTAAGCACTTCTTATACCAAGCCACAGATATATTTATGAATATATTACGTGTTAGCATCTATAACTCGTCTATTAATTCCTGTCTTAGCGTCAAGATATTCTTTTTTAAAATTAACTCAAAATTAATTAATCTGAAAATGAAACGCACTATTAAATATGTGACACTAGATACCCGAAGAGATCACTCCTAAAGTCATCGCCGATGGCACTCATTTTCTTCCTTTAGTTTACTACCCTATCTAGTTCTATTCTAGCAGTTGTAATGATCAATATAAGCTAATTCTTTTTTTATATTATACAGTTTAATATATGGGGCTATAATATATAGAATTATTTTATAATATAAGAGTATAAAGAATATAGCTAAATGATTGCTCTTCGCTGTCAGTCCACCGTTCAGCTGTCATGTAATTTTTTGCGGCATGGATAGATTCCCTCATTTTTGTTATGTCCCGGTTGTTCTTTGTAATTGGGACTCTGGTTTAAAGGGAGGCAAAGGGTGGTGTGCTTTCCGTACTTGGTAATGATTATTGGGAGAACTAAAATGTATCATTTTTTTGAGAGATCCAGTATACTAATAATTAGTGTGTTTAGGAAACAGTATGAGAGTAAACATGCCAAAAACTCTACATTTTTGTCCTTTTTTAATAATTAATGCTTAAATTAAAAAATAAAATTTTGAAATAGTCGCTTGTGAAATATTAAGCATTGCTGAATATTTACAAGAACTAACTGCTTGAAATAATGAAACATAAGCATGTGTTTTGCTGAGTCAGAAATAAATTCCATTTACGGAAATAGTGTGTATATTTTTATAGTTTGTTTTCATAGTCTTTATTATATATACAACTGTTTTTCTTCTTTTATAAATAGCGTATTTAAACTGCCCATTTAAGATAATTAATATTTATTTAGTTATTTTTGTGTAATTTTTCCTTTCTGTCTTTTAATGTAGTTTTCTTTATTCTTTTCTTGTAGGTAAGAAACAATTGGATTATGCCATTATCTTTCTTGTAGAATGTTTTAGGTAAGTAATTTTGTGTGGATTTTAACTGTGGGATACTGTAAGGGGGATACTGTGGGATACTGTAAATTTACTTATTCTTTCGTTCTCTAATATGTTGATTTGCTAGGCCAGAACTGTTGATTTAAAAAAAAAATTATCTTCATTTTTATTGTAATTCTTTTCTAATAGTTTTCAGGTTTTGATCTTTGGTTTTTACTCATTTTTACGATTATTTTACTGATATTTTTGAACAGATTCAGTATTTAATTCGAGTGTTACAGTTTTCTTTTCTTATATTAGAATGTACTTTACGGCAAACGTACATACGAGTGAAGCGTTTTGAATTTTTTGGATTAGTCTAACCTTAATCTTAAACAGAATTAGACACTGAGCATGGCAACACCCCCCCCCCCCCCCGCCCTCCAAATTAACTCAGAAACCATGCCTTCATGAAAAGAAAAACTCGTCAACCGTCTATGCAGAAGTAAAGAAATGTGTTAGTCACCAAGGTAGTTTAGGAAAAAGCAATTAGTTGTAGTAACAATCAGAAAAAAGGGAGCTGATCTTCACGGAAAGAAGTCATTCTAGAGAGAATGTTCACTGTGACAATTCATTGCAGAGCAGTTTTGTACTTGAATATCTTTATAAAGTGAGCTAATAATTCAATACAGATTGATGATCATTATAATTGAAATTCCTTTATGTGCAGTAATTAATAAATAAAATTTTAGGTAATCTGTAATCTGGGAAATCCGAATAATCTGTAATCCCGTATTGTCAGTGATCTACTTACTCTTTCACGATTTGTCACTCTTAAAACATAATCTGTTCTAGCGAATTATCCGATTTGTATCTAAATTATTGAAAGCAGATATATGAAGGAAAATATTATGATGATGAATATCGTTCTCATTTGTGTAAAAAGTATACTTTGATGTCTTAAATTTTAAACGTGCTCAGAAACACGCCATTTTCTATACAGGTACTTTGGGCTCTAAAATAATAATTCTTACACACTCTCTGGTGTTTGTTTCCATTATGTCCGCAAATTCCAGTTTCAACTTCTTTTAAATTACGAGTTTACGTATATACATCTACACTGTTAAGGTTAATGGCAAAGGATTCAACAAATTATACTTGTCAAATAATAATTTATGGGTGCAAGCATCGGCCCCTTAACCAGTTAGATCCTGACGTCTCTGATGTAGGACATGATTATCTCGCTTGTTGATCGTATCGCCCGCTTCCTGGCAGATGCCATTTCGTTCTGTCGCTACTTCTTGCAGTTATATTACAATCTTAACCAGTGCCAGACCTCCGAGGCACGGGTCGGCAATCCATCATGCCGAGAAGGAATCCGCGTGTGCTGTTAGGCCCCCACTTTTCAAAACATTCCAACGACTGTTTCTGCACCAAACCGCCTTGAAGTCCCCTATCGCACATTTTCAGACGTCTCGTAACCGAATCTCGGAAGACGTTCTCTCTTTCTCCCCACTGGAAGGAAAAAAAGAGAGAATTTTTTCTTCCTTTCGTTTGAACCTTCCCTTCTGTCTGGTACCTCTTCTCCAAAGGCATATCCAAGATGACTGGAACGTTCATCTTGTATTCTCGGAATGGTAAACAATACCGCGTCACTTGCGCGTGTGACGTGTAGAAAGTTTTTTTTTTGTTGCTCTAGTTATTGTAGATGATGAGGATGTTGCCGCTGGACCCTTCTGATTCGTGGCCAATTTTTACTAGCGCGGTCTAATTTCCTCCCAGACAATTAATTGATGCACTTGGTTTCGGAACTTTAGCAAAATACTTCTGTGCACTTGACGTTGGTTGAGAAATTAATTGGTATATTAGCACTTGTGTGGTTAGCACTTTCATATGTTGCGAAAACTTCTGGTCATAAAAGATGCTATCGTAATAATTTTTTTTAAACGGTCTTAAAAAAAACTGAAATTACAGATGGTTTGAAAAAAAATACATAATTCTCTAATGCCATTACAAACATGAAGAAATTTTCGTGTTAACCCTTCGACAATCTGTAATTCTTAAAACAGAATTCGTGTCTAAATTACTTGCAAAAGTAGAAACTGTAATTATATATATAATTAAATTTATTAGTCGTTAAACTTAACGCTTCGTGAGCATATCCGAAAAAAATAAAGAAGTAGAAACTAGTTTTATTGTTTTCTAATATTATAATGCATGTATGTATGTTAAGCCTAGCAGACATTGCTCTGCATCATCTCTACTGGTAAAACACAGTAGGCCGAACTTAACACTGCAATAGTATCGTTGCATGGCATTCTGTCTAAATAAATGCAAAGTATTATTTATTGTTCGTAGCTATTGATGAGTCCATCCACTCTTGGAGTAGAAAAGAAATGTAACCGATCCATTTATCTCTAATGAAAAGTTTCGAAAGTAACATTCAGATTCTCTAATATACATGTATTATGTTTGCCTATCTGTGAGTTTTGATGATGACTTTAAACAGTGCTGTGGGGGCATAAATTTCAGCGTGGTTAGGCAACAAAAATCTCGCTGACTTCCCATCTACGGAAAGGTAGACAGGCTCATCTCTTAAAATTGTGTCGGAAGTTTTTAAGATTTCTGGCTGTTGCGTGTCTGTTAGACAGCTGATCCCAGCTGACATCTCTGTTGTTTCGAACGACTTCATGACAGTACTTAACGAGTGCCAAATCTAACGGCTCATCCATCACTCTCAGAGGAATGCATTCCATAGCAGGGTCCTGCTTTGCTGAACATTCCACGTCCTGTCACTCCCTCTCCCACCACCCTCTATGCCAACTCTTCCTTACAATTATTCTTCTTCCCGTGTCTTTCTTCTTTCATAGCTCAGATATGTAACAATATTCTGGGCCATGATTTCTTTAGAGAGGAGTTGCCCCTAACTGTAATTTCCCCTTCTGTTAATTGCTCGTATTTTATTCTCAGTCTCTAAGATAATTTTTCCATTGAATTCGACTTGCTATGAGAAAAGTTTCCTGGATAACTTTATATAAAACCAACAGAAGTGTATATCTACTGTTGAATTTCCCAAGCTTTTTCACGTGATGCCCGACTTAACGTCTTTGCGAGGATGGTTAGTTCCCGGAGTTACTGAATAACATTTTCCAGATTAAAAAGTGTTGTACAATGCGAAAAATCACTGATGTATCCAGTTTTTTTTTTTGCCTTTTTCTACCCCTAAATATGTGGTAATTTTTTCTTTCGGCTTTCTTATCTCTTTACATACTTTGTACCCTTTGTAATTTGTTATTTTACATAGTTTTAAGTAATTTATAATGCAAATTAATTTTATTGAATTGTAAATTACTTGAGTCGAGGGACTAGGAATTATATACTTTATAATTTTCCCAATAATAAATGTTCAGGATAATAAGTTTACTATACATAAGTAAATATACATAATGTTTATGATATAAATTTCATACATGCATATTCAACTACAAAGTTGATGTATAATAATTCTGATTAAATTATTTATGAATAATAGGTTTCATTATTTTAGATTGATGTAATTTTTACAGTAGATGAAATATTTAAGGACGGACCTTGCATCATTTATTCCTTATCGGATATTAGCCTTGTTAAGTGTATGATCTCACCTTCATAGTACAGGTCATATTGATAATTTCACCCCTGAGTTGTCATTTTGCACGCCTGTTAAAAGTAATGGTATTAAAAGCTGTGTGTGTTTGTGTGAGTTTTTGTACCCACTGCAAGTTCATTGAGTCTCACAGTTGTTTAACGAAAACATGATTAGTTAGTTCGGAGTTGCAAGGTCTTCTTTGGCAGTACGAGAACTCAAAATTCTCCTTCAAAACGTAAAAGCAAGGTAATTTTTAAAGCTCTTTGATTATGTTTTAAGTCTCTTCTGTTTCTATTCGTTATTTCAGAGATTTGTAAGAAGCTCTAATCTCGGTGCTGATTTATAACCGGACTGATATATTAGCCCCCCAAAAAACCTCATGATGGGAGCATGCATACTGCTCTTAATATTATTGTAGGCATGGCTTAGTTCTGAATCGTTTGGGATGATTGTACTGCTTAAAATATATTTTAAAAAACTTTTGTAAAATTGTGTACGTGGGACCGGTTCTCAACCGGTTACTTTAGACGTCAAATCTCCCGGCTTGCTTTTGATTTAACTAGATGCACGCTATCACCATTTCGTCTCGGAGAATCTGCTCGATGGTTACGTCACTCCACATCCTCTCCGCACATTTTCAGAACTATCTGTAACCAGATCTCTCTGACATCTCCTCGCCTCCTGCAAAAACTACTGAGAAATATCCCCCCATTTTTTTTCCATCCTTTCTCCTGTTTTCATTTATTTTTTTCACTTCTCCTTTCGCTAAAGAGGCCCAGACACTAAATCGAGAGAGAGAGAGAGAAGGGGGTCTGCTGGCTGCAAATAGCACGTGTGAGGGCTGTCACCTTGTGTGGGTGATGCATGATGGATTACAAGCCCTTGTAACCGAGCGATCTCGTTAGCAAAGGGAGGAGAGGAAGGGATTTTTCCTCCGTGGCTTTTCGGGTTACGGGTGACTAGGGGCCGTGGGAAGTCGAGAGGGAAAGTGTCGCGAAATCCGAGATGACACGCCACTTGGGCCGACCCCGGTGCACCCCACCGCCTGTCTTGGGCGATGACACACTCGAGCCATAAAGAATGATGCCTGAGTATGTATGTCTTTATAGTGTCGTGGCTCTCGTCTGACTTGCTCTAAATGGTCATCTCGCTGATTTATTGCATCCAATGTGGCATTTAGCTTGTTGTGGTCCGTAATTTTATGATGCCTTAATCATTTGTCGCGGATTTTGTAGTGGGTGAACTCTGTTGGTAGGCGCTTCCGATGTACCGAAATCACATTTGCTTAATTAGAAGGTTATCTGGTCGTCTTACTGATTTATTTCTTTCATTGTTGTTTTTGGGTATCTGAGGTTTATCTGGTACGCCAATTGTAAACTTTTCTATCAGTTCAAACAATATTGACTTGTTGAAAGCCAATATCTTACATGAGGGGAATTGAGTAGTTTTCGTATGAGGTTCAGTACTTCGAAGATTCGATACATTTTTTGGCGTCCTGACTGACCTCGAAGATTTCATGCATTTTTTGGTGTCCTGACTGAACGTGCTTTGTTATTGAGCATGCTTTTTTGACCAAGAGGGTGAACGAACCTGTTCAAAAGTAATCATTGTAATTCGATCTTAAATTCAGCCCCTAGCATGTTATGCTTGACATACTTTTTAATCCTCAAGTTTTTCGTCTTAGAATTAGCCTTATAATAATGGAGTTCGTAGTTTTCGTGGGAATGTACCTTGACTAAAAGGGAGAGAGGTTCATGTTTTAATCGCAGAAGACTGTCAGATTTCTGACTGATGAGACTCTAAACTCGGAATTTGGCATTTATCGTCGTGCCTGTGTATAATTTCATCATGGATAAGGTTGTTTGCATATTTCTTATATCTGAATCTGCTGCCTTAGGTGTAGCAGCTTTCTGGAAACATTTCACAGCTGCATGATTGACCTGGGTTTCAGATGATTTGTTTCAACAAAGGATGATTTGTAAAGACTTTTGGACTTTAAAATGTGAAACCGGAAAAATCACCAAAATAAACAAGGATTGAACTCTTAAAGCATTTTGAAATCAAGTGCCGAATGCTGGGGAACATGGAGTTTTTTTTTATGGAGTATGTTTTCTGTTCATCAGACAGTTCCATTCTTGCGGAAGGGGAACTTTTCCATCATAAGCACAACGTATGGTCTTAACAAAGAGGTAGAATGGCTGAATGAAGAGTTAAAGATGTAATGTTCTGTAAAACAAACATAGATTTGGAGTGTTCTGATTTTTTTTCTTTCTTCTTGTTAAAATTAGAAACGATAAGCCATTCCTTAAGTTTACGACAGCTACAAGTATTAATGGCCGAAATGAAATGATAAATGTCTTGTTTCAAATTTTGTTTTTCTCGTGAATAAGTAATACTATTCATTATATTGTTTTATTTGGCCCAGTTGGGGGGGGGGGAGAGATTTCTCCAGTTATGTATTATCTGAAAGTATTGGTATTAAGTAGTTTTAAGAATATTAAGTTTTGTTTACATTTTTTGACTTAATCAAAATTCTTCTTCTCAACTTTTTTTTTTCTATCTCAGTCGTTACATTGATTACTTAAACATTTAATCTAATAGGTGATAAATAAGTTTTGTGAGATTTTGTATTCGGTTTTTATTTAAACCTATGGGTGTGAACTCTTATCTTGGTTTTCTAGCTGAATTAAATTTGGGATTTCCTATTCGTGGAAAACGTCTAGAAAAAGAAATTATTCTTAGCATTTTCTCCAGTGGCATCAGTACGCATTTTATTTCTTTAATCTTGCCGTAAGATACTATTTAAAAAAAATATCTGTAGCATTTTCTTCTGTATAATGGGAAAGGGGGAGAATTTTCTCTTTCCCCCCTTTCCCAGTTTAGTAGTTTCCACAAATTCAAATGAAAACTAGGCCATATAATCTAGATATATGTATGTGTGCGTTATCTTGAAGGAGATTGGCGAGTGGCTATGATTTGACTTTCTAATGGTTTCCTCCATATGGCCCCCGCTATCTCTTCCCCCGTCCCGCTCCCTCCACCCCACCCCCTTCCTCTCTTCGGAACAGAATCTGATCATGAACCGAGGGTTTTTTGGGGAAAAACCCGGACTTGGTCGCTGTGTTCCTGCTGTAACAAACCCCAGATAACAGAACAAAACAACTGGCAATCAGAGCTCTACCAGAGGAAAGCAGAGGAATTACATTTCTTCAGTTTTTCTTCGGTGTGGTGCATGTTGAGGGAAGGCGAAATAAGACGAGATGAGGTGGAGAGAGAGAAAGATAGGAACCAAAAGAAAGCGAAAAAAAAAAGAGGAAAATTCCTTTCTCTCTATTATTTGCCCAGGAGGACAAGAACCTAGCGCCCGTGATAACATGCAAAACAGATGAACCAGTAGAATATCCTAATGGGTTTTCAGCCCCTCAGCCCCCCTCTTTTCTCCGAGTCCAATTCTGTGGGACTAGCATATCAATGAGAAGGGAAAGAAGCTATTGTTTCCTATGTAAACACGGGCCCGGGATATTCGCAAAACCTTATCTGCGACTTCTTGTTTGCGCTGGCTTTCCTGTGAGGCACATGGTACATAGGCTCAAAAATTCCTCCTCCCCTGCAATTCAGAATCTCTTTTGATGCCGCAGTTGTTCTTCTTTTAACCGGGTGTGTACCCATTTATTTATTTCCCCCCCCCCTCTCTTTTCTACTTTAAGCGTGTGCAGACGTGTGCCTTCCGTCCGTATTAGACAGATGATCTCTTTTTATCAGTAAGTGTATGCAGTGTTTTTTTTTCTTTCTATCATTTTGTATTGCATCCTTTCCCTTTCTGTCCCTTATCGTACGGACAATTGTACTACTACTTTGTGCCATTAAACTGCAGAAATGAATAAGCATTAGAATACTATCTCCATCCACATTCTTTGATGTTTGTTGTCCCTATTCGTGTATACCTACCTCAGTATTCAGGGCACACCATAACAAAAAGCTAATGATTGCAGATCTCAGATTTCAGCGATAAAATATTTTTTGATCCTGTTTACAGCATAATCTTCATTATGTGTAATAAATGTTTAACCTAACACCTCGCGCTGGGAACTTGAATGAGTTAGAATGCTTATCACTTTATTTTCTAGTTACGTAGTTAGAACGTTGCTGTGAAAAGAAGGAAGAGCGAGTTGATAGTAAACAATGCTGCTGATAGCGAATCGTTTAGGTTTAGTTGTAATAGTAAATTATTTGATAACTTTATTACGTAGTAACTGTAAACTTTACACGATCAGGGTTTTTTTACCTTGCGTCCAGGAAGCAAGTTACTCATTGATCATACCTCACTTAAATATATATTTATATATATATATATATATATATATTAATTATAATTTATTACACTAATAGATATTATTAAATATCATAATTTAAAACTAGCTTTAAATACCCTGCATCTCTTGACTTCTGGTATCAAGATCGCATTAGGGCGGATGTAAAATTCAAACGAAAACCTGTTAAAATAATTCACATCATTATCAAAGAAATTATAATTTTTAAAATTATATTGTATATTGCTTTTATCAGATATAGAGTACTTACATGACTATTTTTGATCATGATTTCACAATGATTACTAAAACATGATTTCAAAGTAGATTGAACAAAACGATAAATAATTTCCAGATAAAGTAAATTTTATCAATAAATTCTAAATAAAAGACTCGGCGATACACAATATTTTGAGTTATTCCCATCCAAGGCGAAAAGGCATAAATGTTTAAGCTTACCCACTGTCGAGCAAGCAACATTTTGTTGATCTTCAGAGACCAAGCCATCCGATGGACAGTGGTGAAATATATACTAGTTGATAGGAAAACACTGTCTAGCCACCTCCAAGGTAAAATAAGGATTTAAAATGGTGTAGAATGAGAAGAGAATTGCTTAGAGTTTTGGAGTTCCTTGAGATCATAGAGACAAATACATTATCAATTATGTTTATTTATCTTCCTACGCGTATTACTCTATTTTATAATGCTATCTATGTTATTTATTTATTGGAAAATATCAGTGTATTAGATATATTCATGTGCAGCTATTGCTCGATTCGCTATAAATAATAACCTGTTTCGAAGCGATTCCACTGTTTTTTTCGCCCAGACACTAGGTCACGAGAGGTTCGAATCGAATATTTTCATTTTCCTTTTATGATAGCGTCGGATAAACAAAAGCTTCATAATATGCCCCCGAGGATAATAGTTTTCATTTTGATTTTTTCCCCCCGGCTTCTAGAGTTTCGAAAATTTTTCTTCTGTATTTCGGATATTTTAGTTTTTTGTTTCAACTATCTCTTTGTGGTGTATCTGCAGTGTGGCACACTCCCCGGTTCTGTTCATTGCAGCGTGGTGTGGCTAAAAAGGCGTTTGAGGTGAATTTTTTTTTCATTGGATGTATTTTTAATAATTTTTTATGCTCCGTTTTTGTTATTCAAAGTTGATGACGTTCACTCTTCCAAAAAGTGCGTTTGGGCGTTCGAACTGTTTTTTCCTCTCCCTTACTTCGATGTCTCTCTTTTCCTTCCACTCTCACTTTACCGGCTTCTGTTTATTTTATGACGGATTTCGTGCCATGTGTTGCATCGATAAATATGTTACTGGTATTGGAATGCTGTATGCCCCCCCCCTTCCAGCTTTTAAATGCCGAACAGTGGTTTTGCTCTTCCTTAGAGCAAAACCGCTGGTTGGTGTGCATTCTTGAAAGTGAGTATGGAAGAAATATAATTGTTTAAATTTTGTTCTTTTAAGTACTGTTTTAAGTAAATAGCTACAAAAAAATATTAATGCTAAAATTTCGATTGTTATTATTTTTATTATGTAGATATATCTTTTATAGCCAAATGTGACAAAATTCCTGGGTTTAATATTTTGAAGAATTTTTTGGCCATGACCTTACAGGGATATATTAGACTGCGATTTGGTTTGTTCAGATATTTAGTACAGGGAAATTTTTTTATCCCTATATTTTTTTTAAATTTATTATTATTTTTATTTTTTTGGTCAGGGTGAAATATTTCGTTAAAAAGGCCAGCCAAATGAAAGAAAATTTCTGCACGAAATATTTTGAAGAATTTTTGGCCATAACCTTACAGGGATACAATAGACTGCGATTTGGTTTGTTCATGTATTTAGTACAGGAATATTTTTTGTTTATTTTTTATTTATTAGCGGGGTGAAATATTTTGAATTTTTTGTCCGTAACCTCAGAGGGATACTGCCACATGATTTTGTCAATATTCATTTCTTACATGTCAGTATTCAATTTCTTTAGAGTAGCTTGGCTTTCTTGTACAGTTTTTTCTTAACTTTTATGAAAGCTAAGAAAAAAAAAGAAGGTACAAATTGTATTGTATTTATTTTTGAAGTACTGTTTTTAGAAAATGGTTGTAAAAAAAAATTAATACTTAATTTTACTGGCGACTTGATTTTGAAAAAAAAAATTCTCCTAGTTTTTTTATGTTGATCTTGTAAGTTTTGTTGTAATTTTAATTTCAACGCAGTTACTGGTCCCATAACAACCTTTATAAATTTTTTAAATCTGCATATGATCTCCATAACTTAGCTAAATATCAGAAAAAAAAAACTTCGCCGAATATATTTAAATGAATTTAGGATGACACTAATATAAAAACGCAATTTCATTACGTCACTTTTAATTTATTTTTATCATAAGTTTTTATTTTTTTGTATTAAAATTATATTTATTTTACTTTATTAATTTTATTTGTATATATTTTTTATTATGTTTTAATTGCTAAATAGGATGACACTTTCGTTTTTATTTCAGTTGAATCACTATGTGCATATTATAATAATTATAAATTTATATAAACAGTGTGTGTGTGTGTGTGTGTGTGTGTGTGTGTGTGTGTGTGTGTATATATGTGTGTGCGCTGGCTATTTCCTTTTCATTTACTATACATCACTGGTTTTTTTTTTCGGAATTATTGCAGTGTAGTTAATATTTTGTTTAGTTGTACTGGCTATTTCGTATGTCGTCTTGTATGTTATCTTATATACATTGTTTTAGTCGTGGTTTTGGCAATAACCAGCAGTAACCATTGCATAGGTATCGAAAAATACATTAACAATTCTTCCTCACCTCGCGCTACAGTTTTACTGTTATCCATTTCTATTCAGCTGCATCGCCTTTGCGTTTTGCGAACTTCTGACTCGTTTTATGTCTTTTTGATCACTCGCAACTTCTGCGGTGTTAAATATGCGATTTTTCATTTCACTTGCGTCCAGTTTTTTTGCATCTATTCTAATAGATCTCCGCTTACTTACGAATTGTTTCATCCACGTCGAATTCCATCGTTCGTATTTATATATAAATATATATATATAAGCGGGGCGCTGAATTCCTAATCAATGCGGGAACACAGCGGGGCGCTCGGAATATTAAAATCGGCGCCCCGGCGCGAAAGTTATGCCGAAATTTTCCCGCGTTTTAAAAGTTTTTCTCCCGAAAAACTGCCAAGAATTCAGTTTTGCACACAGATTCGGCCAAGGCCCCATGCATCAAGGGGGGGACTGTTGGAGGTGCGATGGGGGAAGGGGAAGGGGAGAGGCGTCGGTGTTACATCCGGGGAGATTTTCGAATTCCGAATTCCGGCAGAGGACTTTGAAAAATAGCCCTCAGCTCTTGTCGTCCGCGAAAAAGGCAGGTCGGAGAGCGGAGTTTAGTGGTGTATGTCCTGGGATGTATTGGAAAGTGGAGATCGGAGGTCTATCTCTTGCACCGATGAATGGACAGGGGGTTTCCCCTGCTGCATGGTCAGGACCTCGTAGTGCAAGTGGTTGCTAATAATTGTTAGGAAATTTGCAGTGTACACTCGTAATGTAAGTTTGTGTGTGTGTGTGTGTATGAGAGAGAGATAGTTACATTATTGTCATTACTATCTTAATTATAATCTCGTAATACTCTGCAATTGTAATATAAAATTAAAAAGAAGCATAATATATTTCGTATATAAAATATTTGTTTATTCAGCATTCGACGTTTAATTTTTTTTTAAAGAAAAGTTGTCTATAAATACATACATACATATATACATACACACACACATACAGGGTGCGGCAGAAAGAACGTTCCGAGGGTATAAATAAATAAATAACGATAAATAAGTAATAATAAATTAATAATAAATTATTTTTCTCAGGTATAAAAGATTTCTTTCTCTATCTTGCTTTATATTTTTGTTATTCACGTTCCAAATCAGAACGTTCTTTCTGCCCCACTCGGTGTGTGTGTGTGTGTGTATGTATATATATATATATATATATATATATATACATATCTGAGTATATACATGTCTGAGTGTGTGTGTGTGTGTGTGTAAGTAAAATATGTGTGGACATCTTTTTTATTATAATTAATTGATATTCATAATATTCTTTATTTTTCTTTTCAACGTCTTTGACTTATTTTGGCGGACATTCATACTTTACATTAATCACGGGACTCAGTAAGTATCGATGGACAAAACTTAATCTCTGTTGAACTGTGGTATTTTCATACCTATATGAGTTGTATTATTTTAAATTAAAATAGTTTTCCTGCTGATGATATGTTGTTTACTTTAAAGCTAGGAGATTAAACTAAATAATAAATACTTTCAGATAATTTTAGCATCTAGGTATGTAATATTTTGATACCTTTTTTTATAAACTTCTTGAGCTAAAATTAAACATATATAAAATTTCTTTTTTTTTTAAGTAGCTAGGGGTCTACTAGGAAGTCAATTTCAGGAATTATGTGTGGAATTCAGCAGGTCAGCAGATATGGCGACAAATTGAAATGCTTTAAAATAACTCCTTTGTCAGTTGTACTTCATATTCTTGCTTTTGAATTCTGATTGGCAAATATTTTCCCCTTTGCATTCCGACAAAATACAGCTTAAGAATTCTGTTAATAAAAATATTGCGTCCTATATTCAAAAATCATTCAGTAAAGAGTATCTGCTTTCCCGTTCTGATAAAGCGTTGATAGGACTACTATTGATATTGCATCGAGTATAAAGAGGCAAAAAATTTTTTTGGCATTATTTAAAAAATACATAAAACTTTTTTTGCTCTTTAATGACGTGTAATAAAATAAAATGCAATAAAATTGCGTTCCGGATTTTGGTATTATTGACTCCGTGTATTCGTTGCCCAATCGAAAAATAATTTGTCAACATTATTTGTCATTTGTGGTGTGGCAGCAATATCGGAATTGGATGATCCATTCTCTTGTGTGTCCTTGGCGTTTTGCCAAGTACTTAGAATATCGGAAAAACTCTTAGGCGCTTTCTTACGGGCGTTTTTTGAATCTATTCTATAAGCATATGAATATTTTCAGTGAATATATATGCTTTGCAGCTAACAATTTTTTTCTATTCTTTCTCGGGTAATAATTTTTGTTTCATGTAGCAAATAACTGTATTAGGATATTTTCATTCGTTTCGATTGATATGTTTCGTATTTTCTTTTTATGTGTGATTAAACAGCTCTTTCTTTCTCTATACTTTTTTTTAAAGTTAAAGTTAAAATATCAGATGCCTGTAATTTGTTCTAACCTTTCTTTATAAATATTGTCGTGTTACTGTAATTTTGTGTCACACAGTGGTGTAATTGACTGTTATTTCCAGCTTTTTCTGTTTTAAGTTATTGCACATTTCTATTCTACACTAAAATGGTAACTAGTCAGATATGGAATTTTTTGCTGGATTTTTCCTTTTTAAGAAGAAAAGGGTAAATTATATATTCCTGGATCTTATATGTATTCATGAATATTTTTTACATGGTGTTCTGCTGGGTGGCTTTTTTCAACATATAAACATAGAATATACGTTTTTTTCTCTAAAGATTAGTTAATTTCCAGTCACATTTGCTTTGCGATTGTTTGGAAACTTTCGGTTATAAATTAACTAGAAATTTTTGTAGGAAAGACGAGAAAATTACGAAATTTTTTTTAAAGACTTCAAAATATCTAATGCTTATTTTCGTGTAAAACTATTGGTTCGATTAGTAAATACATATGTACCTTAATTCGAAATTATCAATTTTTCTTGTATATGTTACTTATCTAAATATAGCTTTAAGTAACTTTTCTGTTGTTCGTTAATTTGAAAAATCCAATCGATTGCCTCTCAAATTATGCAAAGGGGGGGGGGATTTTTTAATTATTGTTATTATTATTTTTAAACACAAGTATGCTTAAAGATTGATTATATTAACAATTAATTTAGTAACTCTCTAGTATATCTGTATAGGGTAATGATATTGTAAGCAGAAAATTATTCAAATACAATATGATTATGTAAGTGAATATATAGAAATGGTCTCATTATGTCATATAGAAGCGAACGTATACTTCATCGTGTAAAATTCTGTCACGATGTTGTATTATTGTAGTTTAATATAAGTATCAGCATAAAATAAAACGTATTGCAATGTAATATAACTAATTTAAATAAATTAATAAATAATATACAATAATAATAAATATAGAAATAAATTAATAATATAAAAGTGTATTACACACTCTTTCTCACACTCACTGCCCACCCAGATATATATATATGTCTGTATGTGAAATATTTTTTTTAAGTTTGAAGGTTCATATGTGGAGGCATAACTTGACCAAATACGCTTTACAATATTTTGAACTACTTTAAGTCGTTCAACAAGCAGCCTATCGAATATATTAACAGGCACCTAACTACATTGCTGGCAAAGTATTGTGTATGTAATCTCCATACAGAGGCTTATAGTAGTAGGGGAAATAAGGATAGAAAATCTTGGTGGAAAAGTTCTTTTAAAGTATTAAATATTGTTATAAATATTCAAATGCTCATGCACATGAATTTAAACTTGGGTATTTAAAATTATGTATCATATAAGCATTGGTAGTCAACAACTAAACGTTGCAGGCATGCAACTAAAGGTAATTTCTGTCACCTTTATTTTTGTATTTTAAACTTAAATACAGCCAAATATATCGGTTCGATTGCAGCTCTCATCATTCTGTATTTGGCAGGGTGTAACATCAAACATTTATGACAACTTCTGTTTGGAAAAACAATTAAATCAGATAGTGCTAGAATTTTCTGAAACACAACATCTTTACTAAAGGGAGGAGGGGGGGAGGAGGCACTCGGTTCCAACACTGCTACTGAAGGATTCGAATTTCGGAGAGAATTTCCTTTGGTTATATACCCTCCGTGCCGCAATTCTGGACTTACGTCACTTCACTTCTGTTCGGAACCTAAATATCAAATAACTGAGGAATTTTAAAACCCGGTTTAAAAATCTTTTACCGTCTGCTAATCGTGTGGGAATCTTTTACTGTTGCCACCGCGTTTTATATTATATTCGTCTGCCGGGCGAAATAAACGGAGGCATGTGCGCGTAGGAATGTTGCGAATTGCAATTTGTCATATGCGGGGGGAAATTTTGCGCAAGCTAGGAAGGAGCCCCTGTCCGTTATTTGTTTGGGAATTATTTAATTCTTGCAGGGCGCGCTTTCGGAAAAGAATGCCAATTTTTGGGGTGGGAGGCTTGATTTTGGAATTTTAAAATTTAATCATTCGAAATGAATGCCCGTGCCTGTCGAGCGGATTGCTGGCTGCGTTTTGTATTTTTGATGTCCGTTCATGGAGTTAAGAAAAATTAAGGTGCCCCGTTGGGTCATTTGTTAAAATGAGGAACGCTTCCCGAAGTATGCAAGAATAATTCGGGCTATATCATAATGAAACACTGCCTCCTCGTGCGTTCTTCTGGTTTAACATTCTTTTGGACGAGCTTAAATAATTAAACCTATTTTTTAAATGCGCTAGACTTGTAAATAGCTGTATTTTGTATGGGAATTAATTCAGGTTTGGATTAAATTTTTAATAAGTGTATGGTTCGGAATTTATTATTTTATTTTATTTATTTACGTATTTGTTTTTGCCACTCGTAGTGCTATAATTACATGATTTTATTACTGTAACATCATGTTGAAATTTCTAAATCTAGAATGTTACTGTCTGGTCTTTTAAAAATATCCCTTCAATACCTTTGTATTTGAAGTTCAAATGTCTCACAATAAATGAAACACCTGTAAACCATACCTCAGAGAGCGGGGTCAACAATCTCTCGCCAAGGTATGATCAAATCTTATTAACTGTACCTTATTGATAGGTTTAAGAGATGGCGTTATACTTGTTTCTGCACTTTTTCCACAAATGCGATTTCTCAAAAATTCTCTATGCTAACTTTTTTTCCCTTTTTTTTTGGGAGGGGGGGAGGGAATATTTTCGACCAAGTTGCCAAAGTCGCGTAGATGATGTCATATGCATCTTGTTACCGCGCAAAAATTTTGTTTGTATGAAAGAAACATTTAGGGAACTAGTTGCTGTATCTTTTAACTGAAGATAAAACTTTGTTAGGGTACTATATTTTTAATTGCAATTATAAATTTTGTGTGTATGTTTTAGTTAAAATAGTTGCTAGGTAATCTGAAGATAAGCTTTTTAAAAATTAATGTTGCGTTTGGAGGGTCTGTTTTAACTAATTTGTTTAAAGAAGGAGATTATATCCGCAAATTGGTGACAGATATTGTTCAATAGTTAAATTTTTGTCTGTGAGATTGCAGTGAATTTGCGCATTTGCTGCGTATGCTCTGATACCATAATAATTCAGCGAATACTTTTGGAAAGAAATTTTTTGTATTTTGCCGGAAGAATCTTGACCTAACCAAAATGTCTATAAGTATATACTATATAAGTGACATAACTATGAATTTGTTTTTTCTTTTGACTTAAAATGCATGGTCTGAATGTATGACCTTTAATATAGAAGTTACTTGCCGTGATAGTTGTGGAGAGTAAGAGGTTTCTGAATAACAGCCTTTTAGAAACGTGTTAAATAATTTTACAGCCTTTTGTGAACTTTGTAAAGTAGAAATGAAAGGTTTTAGTAATTAAGATATACATGATCGTTTACTACATCCTAATTATTTATTTTATTGGGAAGCTTTTGGTATTTTCCTTTCAGTTTTCTGGCAGCTTTATCTGTTGTTTAAAAAGTGTGTTGTGATAGGAAGAATAAAACAAAATTGAAAATAAAGTCAAATTTGTAATTTTAGTGGTACCATACGGATGAATGAATCATGATTTGTATTAAAATTTGCAGTTTGCTGTCATGATAATATGAAACGTGAGTAATTTGCGTATTTCAGTATATCTATAGCCTTGAAAGTATTAGTTTTTGATAGTGGGGCTTGAGACAGCTGAAAGAAGTTGTTACTAAGGAAGTTGTTAAATTTAGACTGAAATTACCAAATTGTCGAGTTCACGAAAATTTTTAAGCTAGTGAATACCAACAATAAGGTACAAAATGCTTTGTATAAAAGGTGTTATGAACTTAAAATTGCTATGTACTGAAGAATGCTGAAGACTCAGTGTACTGGAAACGGCTCAAATGCAGTGAGTGGAAAAAAATGCGACGATGCAATGTACTGAAAAGGGATAAAAACGCCGTGAGCCAAAACATGCTCAAGGTGTAGTTTTCTAAAAACTGTAAACAATATTTACTGAATATTCAAACTACAATTACTGTAATATTCAAAGAATGCAAAAAAAAAAAAAAAATGTGAATTTCTGGATCATACAGACATACTATGATCGAGTATTTCTGTATGAGGTGAAATATGCAAGCAATGTTGTAAACTGAACGGTGCAATGTAGCCTGCGAGAAAATAAATGCAAGTGGGCTTAAATTAACAAATTTTGGGTTCGAGATGTGTGCTTGTGTTATTTCTTACACGTGTTATCTCTAGTTCTTATTGCCAGTGAATTTTTCATGACCTTTAATGAAACTCAGTGGGTTCTAGTTTATTTTGATGACCTACTATTTCACCACTCAACCGCCCTTCGATCGCTTGTAATCACGGCCGTCATCCCCAACTTGAAAAAAAAATAAAAAATAAAAATAAATAAATGAGCAAGAAAACCCCACTCAAAATGATCTGAAAATTTGATCCTCTACCCCTTTGCTCACCCCTCCATCTTGCATCATTGCCCGCTTAAGTCTCCCTTTTCCCTATAGCAGCTAGCTCTCCAGCTTCCAACCATTCAAATAGAGAGAGACGACCTACAGAAGGGGAGAAAATGCAGGCGGGAGGGGGCGGCGAGGGAGAGGGGTTACCCATCGAAATAATAAAAAAAAAGGAACGAACAGGCAGACGATAAAAGCGGAGGCCGCAAACGATTTTTAAAAGCGAATTTTCGAAGCCGTGAAGTGGTGCCATTATCAGCGAGGGCATTAATGTCTCAAAAATGACAATATACATACATGGAGTCCCGCTCCTTCTCTGTGACAGGGATCAATAGGGATTTTTATTTATTTTTGACTTCTTTTTTTCCCTCCTCCCCCGTTTTTTATATATATGTATTCCTTTCTCCACCCCCTCACACGCGATTTCCGTACCTTCGAACATATTGAAGGCGCGACCGTTTTCTTTTGATATTTTTGTATGTATATCGAGATTTTGGAGTGGATGCAGCAAGGGGGAAAGGGAGCTCGTTATTTCTTCGCGCCCCTCCCCCCCCCTCGCAGACGATTTCAGTGATTGAGAATGGAGATAACGTGACTTCTCGGTTGTAAGGATTATAATTAGAGATGGTCCCGTGGTGTTTTTGTCCCTTATCTTATCGTTTTTAATGAATCCGGGGGAAGTGTTTAATGGATCAGAGACGAATTAATTAAAGCCATATTCTGATTTATTAATGGTTATGGTAATGCAGACGCTTGTTCTGTCATTTTTAAGGGGAGATTTCGCCGATGCTAGGAACTCCCTTGCGATGTTTCGAGCGAAAAAGAAGAAAAAATAGCTGCTCTTCCTGTATGTTAACGATCTAAAAATCTACTCCAGATTTACCAACTTTTGTGACTAGAGGCTCTGTATAATATCTACATTAGAATTAAGCACAGTACTCGAGAGAGTTTCGGCATTCATTAGTACTATTTAAAATCTATATAATGGAACTTTTAATTAACGTTATTTTAGAGTACATCTTCTTAAAATTTTCGGGTGAAATTCGTATGTCATTGAAAAATAAACCTCGTGAAATCACAACCGAACTGTCTGTCTTTCAGTATAAACTGTGTGCGTTATTTAAAAGCTAGACAGCATAATAAGCGCTTGTTCTTTTGAAACAGAGCAATTTTGTAATAAAATAATACAGTGACAAATTTTGTTCGTAAGATGGTGCATAAACATCACCCGTGCTCATGCTAAAAAGACAATTACAAAACTGATATAATTTATGCAAAAGAAATATTTACCAATCTAGGTGTGCTCCTTTTCTCTGAAAAGCTACTTTGGGCCCATTTTATGTTTTTGTTCTGGAAAAAATGCTCACTTCGGCTATCATAATCAGATATAAGCACATGCATACAGACATACAGGTATGTTGATACATACATCCGCATTTTGACTGTATGGAATTTGGGGAACCTTGAATGGAGAAGTAAAGGAATTAAGCCGGGTATCCCGCCGAGCAAGAAATGATATATGTTGGCAATTGTTTGTTGTAACTTTTTATTACAGTTTTTTGTGCAATTTTAAGTTATGTCATACAAAATTGGTTTCATTGACTTTTCATACTTTTTCTCCACACACACACACACACACACACACACACACACACACATATATATATATATATATATATATATATATATATATAATATATATATATATATATATATATATATAAATATGTGTGTGTGTGTGCGCGCGCGCGCATGTTATGACCATTTGATCAAAATGCAAGTAAATACAGCAGTTCTTTTGTTTTATTTATATATAATATGCTTCTACATAAGTAAATCATACGTAACCAAGAATTGCCTGCACTATTTGAAACATTGTTTCATCAGCGTCGTGGAATATATCATGCCATAATAGCTTTTCGCATTTTGAAATGGATTGAGGTTTTTGAGGTTTCTACAATTCTTGAAACCAAAGCGTTCATTTTCTGTGTCTATAAATTCAATGTTAGAATTCCGCCTGTCTCTTTCGTATACAGTTCTAAACTCATTGAACGATCTCGCCCGAATTTTGGGTAGTTACTCCCGAGGACTCTACCCTAGATTTACTTTTCTAGGGAAAATACTAGCTACCGTAACCCGGTCACTTTGTACATTACTTGCGTACGAGGCTTTATGTTTTGTTCATCTGTGTTTTAGCCTTTACCTACTAGATCCAGTGGACGGGTGCACCAAAAATTCTATACACCACATTTAGCATTCATAGAGTAAAGTATGTTCCAGTAATACATGTTGTAGAGTATTGCATATCAACCTCTCTGTTAATATAAAATACTCCTATCTCGATCCTGAGAGTCGTCCGGAAGCGGACCACTCGGGTTGCAAAATGCTGATGGCATTTTCCCTTTATCCTCAGATAGAATTGTTCAACAGATCGTTAGAAGGCCTCTGTCATTTTTCTTGATTAGGTCTGTCGTTACGAACCGAGGTGAGCGGACAACCAGATGATAGCGCAATTGTGAATGAAAGGGGAGCACCGAAGAAAAGACTCGAGGTGCTTTTCATTCGTGAACAATCATGTCATTCGTGTACAAACTCCGCTATTTTTTTGTTTGGAGACCAGTCTTCGTGGAAGTAGCTTTTGCTACCGAAATTTTCAGAGAGGAGTCCGTTCTCCTTGTATTTCTGCTTTTATCTCCACCGGGTGCGTGCAGTGGTCACCACCGTTATTATTGCTGGGAGCCCCTTTCCCGTAAGGACGCAGTGCCGTCTTCATCTTCACTGAAGCAGAGTCAGCTTCTGCTAGCCTAGCGAACTGTTTTTGTTCTTACTCCGCCCCACGCCGATTTAATCTAGTGTGATACTTCCTAAAAACACCCGAAGTTTCATCTTGTATACTTTCAGTGTATATACTTCATCATCATCATCTATCTTAATAAATTGCATTAGTTTTTTTCGTGTAACGATTGATGTATACCTATTGTATTTAGTTTACCTACTGATTGCAACTACGAACTTCAATTCGCTACAATGTATATGCTTTGTATAGCTTAATTGATATACAGTATGAAAATTTTAATTATATATAAGCATAATTTAATTTTGCTCTGTTTCATTTTTTTCTTAAACACTAATGTTCTAGATATAAGAAGCCTGGGCAACGCCGGTTAGTTTTCTTAGAAAAAGAAATAGGTGGTAGTTAAGCTATAAAGCGAAATGATAGTACCTTTTCTAGCTTCTTTTCCCTGCTTAAAGTGACTAGATTTGTTCTTTAATTTTCTGTGCTGGAAATTAAATTGATTTATTCTCTACATAGTAGGGGGTAGGGGTGTCCTCTTTTAAAAGTTCTCGTTTTGTTACCTTTTTAAATTCGCCCTCTGCAAATGGATTGACGTTTTTTCGCAAACTAGCCGTTAATTTAGGAATGGCTCATTACCGACTCGACTGCGTATATATGTATTATTATTATTTTTTTTTTTTTTCGCACGGCCGAGCATCTCGCTTGAATGCTGGGGAGTTGGCATTGATGTGACGTCGGGCGCGAGCTCATTCTGGAGCTAAAATATTAACCCCAGGCGATAATTAACGCAATCTCGGCACAATTGAAGGTCTCTTTTTAAGCAGCGGCAGTGGGAGAAGGCATTCAAATTGCGAACCAAGTGGCACGGTTTTATTGCCGAGGCAAAAACTTCGAATAACCATTCCGGCAATTACAGAAGTGTGAGTGTGTGTGTGTGTGTGTGTGTGCAGTGTTCCCTCCACCCCCTCACCCCCCTCGGGACATTACCAAGCGTCACCACCGCCCCCGCGTTCGAAAAGGGGGGGGGGAAAGGAGAAGGGGGGTTGCTCTGTTCGTTTTCTGGAAGAACATATTCATTTTCGCTGAGAGAAAAATCTTTTTAACGACTTGGAAGAACGAAGTTGCTGCTTCTATTCCACTTTTGCCGTTGCCAAACTCATAAAACTCAATTATCCGCGGAAACAAAACGCAAAATGTTTGTTACTTACTGCTCGGGAAAACTTTTAAAAATCGCGGCGTTTTGTTGTTTTGTCGGCGCCATTAAAGAAAGGGGGCTTAGGAGAGAACGGTTAATAAGCGGGATCCGTACCGCCGAAGGGGGGTGGCGGTGCGGGATTTTTATTTAATTATGTTCTATATATCCTGGAGAATGTTTAGTCGTAAAGGGTTAAAAGATTTTTCTGCGCACTGCCTCTTGGAGATTGGGTCTCCGGTAATGTCAGGAATATCCCCCCGTCTTCTGTGATGTTTAGCCGAAACCGCTGCTGGCTTTTGTTGGCGTCCCCCGAAAAATCGGATAATTAGATCTTTGTTGATTGCCGGGATTTTTGGCGAGTGAAATGCGCGTTTTGTGCAGCTGGAATTGGTTGTTCCTGCCCGTGTAATTGAAGGCACGCGATGTTACATTTCACCGTTTTCTGGAGCTTTTTATGCCTGGTGTCTTTTATTCTTAGCGTCTGCCACGTGGGAAGCCCGCTTTTAATGCACATTAATGGTTATTTGCTGAAAGGTTTGTCTAAGTAGACCCTTTTGGGCCTAATCTGGCTGTAATACCCGCTCGGCGTTGTATGAAGTGCTTGTGAACTTTATTCGTTACCCTTCAGATTTTCTGCTAAATATAGTTTAATGTTCGGCACTGCTTGGTAGTTTTGTTATGGGCATAACGGTTTCAGAGTCTAAAAATGTTCTTATAAAATTATGGATAGTCTATAAATACCTAATATTACTCTCTCCCCCTCTCGTAAATGGAAGTCGTTCCTGAAAGAATTGACACTTTTTCACCCTTTTTCATGGTGAAAAGAGTTCAGCCATTTTTCTTTTGGTGTTTTCAACGTCTGTTACATACATGAATGTTATTTTCTTGTTTAGCTGTCTTGTTTAGCTATTTTAGATAACTACCATCGATGATAAAGTATGTTTAATGTGTCTCCGAAATCACATTTGAATTATAGCGAGTGAATGTGTTCCGTCTGTGCTTATATTTTTATGCGAGAAAGGTCTAGTATGAAGTTTAAAAAAATAAATAAATGAAAAATATGAATTTCATCAGTAATAAATGGCAATTTTTAAACATATTTTTATTATAACAAACCGTTTTGTAACAATTTAAACATGGTAAATGTGGAAATTATTGGGATGTTATTATTGGGATTATGTGGAATTATTGGGAAATGTGTATACGCTGTTTTTTATGTCTCATTTTGAATAAAAACCTGCTAAAATATCAACAGTGATTCCAAACTAATTGGAAGAGTTCCCGCATTAGCAGCTATTTTTCTGTCGTAACTAGGTGGGACGGAGTTGAAGTCAGTACCCTCCGCTGGCGTAAATAAAATCCTTGTAAATAAAGATAATTCTAGTGTAAAACAACATCCCCCCCCCCCCCCCCAAAGAAAAAAAATTCTCTTGGCGAGTTTCCGGGTTTCATTGCTTAGCGTTTTTGATTAATGAAAATTTCTGATTCAAGGCAGATCTCACAGTATTTGTGTTTCTTAAAAAATGAAGTAAACCAGTCTTCTTTGAAAAAGTGACAGAGTCTTCTACTCAGTGTTTTCATAACTTGTGTCAAGCCATCTTCATCACGTATTTATTGTCATGTGGAAATTTTAAAATATTTTCCCGTCAGAGTGAATTATCTAATGTAGCGGTCTTCAACCTTTCAAACTAAGGACCGTATAAATTTCTTAAACTGACTTGTGCTTCACTCAACAGAATCAATTGTGGAAAGCATGTTGAGTAGCAATATACTTTCTTCCTTTCGAACCAGAAAAAATACAGTGCTGACTTACTATGTTACAAATAAAGTTGAATGTTAATGAGGTGTTAACTTTTCAGAAATCTAACATTCTTTTAACTGCGATTTGAAAAGTGTCCTACCCTGTTTTTCTATCATTTTTTATGTTTGTCCCCAAAGCAATACATATTTCGGAACAATTCTAGTTTGTGATCTTTTAAAAATTATTTCTTGTTCTTAAAAATGCGAACAAACTCCCATAACAATAAATAATAACATAAATGCGTTAATTTCATTTTGCTATTGGTAAAGGGTTAAATCGCAGAAGAATACTTCACACTTCTCACGAACAAACATAACGATGAATTAGGTGACAAACACTTTTCCTTCGAACTTTTCCCTCTACAGATGTCGGCCTTTCTTCCTTTTGCGATTTTAGCTAACAGACAATTAGCCCTTTATATAATGTATTCGAATTTTACCTTCCATTTTAACATAAAATATCGGTTACTGTATGTTAAAGTGGTCATTCAACATTACAACTTGTGTTATTTTAACAAGACGTTGCATCCTCAAACGGTACAGTGGGGGTCGGATCCGACCCAAGGGTGTGTCTTCCCCCTTCCGTACTCTCCCCTCTCATTGCAAGAGATCGAGTTGACAAGGAACCCTACCAGATAGACCCACGAGATCACCCTACTAGATATAGGAATAAGTAAATACGAGTGTTGTTGCAAATTGAAATTATGATGCATATTGTTTTTGGCGTACTAGTAGCACCACATGCTTCGCGGTTCGCGCGAAGCATGTGTATAGTTAGTTAGTGTTGTACTCTTGAACGGTGAACGGAATAAAAGCCTGACGCTTGAAATCTTGGTTAATATTTCTTGAATTCTTAGATATATATTTCATGGTGATTTTCTACAAGTGTCTTTGTTGAAAAATATTATTCATAATCACTAGTCATTTTAAAATTTTTTTATTTTAGATTTTTAAAATTTTTTATTTCGATTTTGAAAGCTCAAAATGTCAGTATATATTATTTTTTACATTTTTGTGCGCGGAAAGTTGGTTTCACTAACCTCTAAAACTAGGTAGACTAAATTATATATTAGACAATTCGTTGGTCATTTTTTTTTACAAGATGGGTTTTATTTCATGTAAATTATATCAGTAAATGTTATTATACAACAAAAATGCTTATTGTGTACTTATTTCTACCCAAAAACCTCATTTAAAAAAAAGAGAGACCGGGTCGGATCCGGTCCGGCCGTACCATCTATTTCGTCTCAAACCACTGCACCGTTTGAGAGTAAAAACGATCTGATTTTGGATGATTGTTTTGTTTTTTGTTTTTTCGAAATTTACCGCTCACGTTAACAACAATTTGAGAGGAACTTTATGCTGAATTGGTCATTAAACATAACGACACAGGTGGACTCTTTAAATGACCATTCCGTGGCCACTTCAGCAGGTCACGTCAATATAATCATCAGGCCACGGATCTAAGGCCCCTTTAGCAAAAGAAAGAGAATATAAGCATCTTGAAACCAGAGTCGTTTCCGTCATTTCCACCTGAGCACTCCCCCCGACCATCCCCATGCGAGCTACCCCTATTTTTTAACCCTCTATCGACTTCACATTATCAATCCACCGGGGTATTTTGAATTTTAAAGAGCATCAGAATCGGGCACCCAATCCGTTTGGAATAACCTGTTAGAATAAAAACCTCCCTATTTATACGCCAGAGAGGGAAGAGGAGAAGAGGGAAAAAAAATAGGGAGCTGTGAAATCGCGCAGCACGACAATTCCAATATATAGGGGAACGGGGCTGTCCCATCTGCATGCATTTGTATGCATTGGAGCCTCCCTCGGGGCTTTTACGCTGTAATGGCTCGCATATCAGGCTCGGTGCAGGCGTCTGAAGGCACACACTCACTCACACACACGCATAGAGAGGCGTTGAAAAGACTGCCGTTTCTATAAACTTCTATTGTCGGGGAAGCTCTCTGGAATCCTCTTTAAAGCCCGCGCCGAAGTGGGCATAATTTTAGCATTTTCTCGGGATGGGAAATTATTTTAATATTTCGCCATTCATGCGGGCGGCCGGGGGGGGGGGGGGGATGATTCTCCCGCTGCAGACAGATTTTCCGTTTCCAGCTTTAAATTCTTGTTGGGTCCTTTATATATATTCATTGTCTTTTAAATCGCGGCAGGGTATGATTTTTTTTAACATATTTTTTTCTAGATGCATATGTATGTAAGCTCAAGATATATGTGCGTGTAATTAGGCAATAAAAATTGCTTGTAGTTATCAAATGCAAGAATTTTTTCTATGTCTGAGAAGTGGCTACTGATGAAGGATGAATCTTCATTTCCTTTGCAACTAAAAATATTTCTTTATCATACGCTTAAATATATAGTTATTGACTCATTAGACAATAGGCATAATACTGGACATGCGTAACATTAATACAATTCTTTAATAATTCTGTTATCCCACTTTATATATATATATATATATATATATATATATATATATATATATATATATATATAGTGTGGAATCTCGATCGATCGTTCTCCGAATCATAGTTTTTCCGTATCTGTCGTGTATCTCATCCAGTCCCGACGGCTATATTGCTTTATGTTTCCGCGTCTATCGTTCAGTTCAGTAAGTCCTTTGAAAAACGATAGATTTCACTGTGTGTGTGTGTGTGTATAAATATATATATATATATATACACACATATATACATACATATATATATATATATATACACACACATATGTATATTTATATATATATATATACGTATATTAGCGTTGTGTGTACATACATATATATATATATATATTTACATAGATACATATCTATATAACGTTGTGTATATATGTACATATATTCATATATAAGCATGAATGAAAATACATCAATCGGAGCTTGATGTATTTTCATTCATGCTTATATATGAATCATCTAACAGCTAATAGAAAGCTGTTAGATGATATCAATTATTTCATAACTAGGGGTGAAATGCGTTTTATATAGGAATAAATAAAACAAAGGCACTGTGCTTCTGAAGAAATATTGTGAGTGATCTCTGCGGCTATACACTGTGCTACTTAAAAATTAACACAAAAATTAGATCAACCGGAGCAAACAACACGGAAATCAGCCACCATGTTTAGTACGCTTGTAAACACTGAGCAATAGGTAAAACGCCTGGTCGTTGCCACTCATGTTTTTGAAATTTCTTTTGTTTAATATTTTCAAACACCATTTAATTTAGTAGCCATACATATGAATATTTTTATGCCAAAAGAAAAATATTTTTTTAGTAAAAAAATTTAAATTGTGAATTTCTTTTAATGGAAAATTTTCAAATTTTAAAAATACGCTCGCTTTGTTAAAACGCCAGTTTACATATTGAAAATAACTAAATTCAATGTTATTTTGCTAATCAATGTTCTTTTGCCGAGAGAAGAACTGTCCTTTGCTTGGTCCTGGAGTTCCGATGTCAACTGATGCGCAGCCATGGGATTTTTTCCTTCCGTGGAATATTGGAAGCCTGTAATTATTTCCACACATCGCCCACATTTGGCGCCGGCCGGCCACGCTACACGGTTCTGCCCCACAACCGGATGCTAATTTCGGTTCGGCTCGAACCCCGGTGTCGAACCCCTCATTTCGGTCCACACTCGCTTCCATGCGGTTTGTTGTTTTCGGCCCAGGAGAACGTTGCCAATCTCTTTGTGGCATTTGCTGGAGACCTTAACCGAGTCCCACGGATTTGAAGAAATGCTCGGCGAGCAGAAAGGAAACGTGAAGGAGAGAGGTATCAAACAAAAGAGAAAAGAATAGAAAAAACGGACAAGTTTTGATGGATTACTGGTTGTCATTCGTCAAGCGACGGTTTCGGATGAAAGAGCACGGGACAATCTTTTATTCTGTCGTCCGAAAACAAACGCTCGGAGATGGAATCGGGGGATTGGACTGGAATAGGCTGAACCGTGGTTTACCTGCTGGAGTTGGCGATATCGTGAGTTGAATTAGGACGGTTTCGTGTTTCTTTATTTGAGTCGGATTACTATTAATTCTATTAAAAGCGCGTTTAAATTTTTTTTTAAATTTATTCTTTCATATATGTTTTATGGATTTTCTCAGCATTGCTTTCTAATAGGACAAAATATCATGGTTAGGGGTACGTAAATTTCTCATAAAAATTTAGAAATTTCGCAAAAAAATAATTACAATATATAAAATTTCTCATTTATTCGCAAAATATATATATTTGTATATATATATATATATATATATATATATATATATATATATATATATATATATATATATATATATATATAAATTCAAATATTTCGCATTTATTAAAAAAATCACAATCTTACTTTGTTAGGTAAGTATCAAAATTCTTAGTTAAAAGGTAACACTGTAGTAGTCTCCACATTCTTAAGTCTTTAGTAATAAATAATATGCAAATTTCGAGAGTGAGATCTCTCAGTTAAAGACCATGTATGGTCTTAGATAAGCAATTATGTTAATAAATTATTACTATTATTACCTAATGTCGCTTAAAAATCCGTTTATCACCAAGTTTTCCTGAAAAGTAGTAAAAATATAATTTTCGCATCTATTTCGTAAATACGAAAATTACGTATCCCTAATCATGGTTTCTGAAAGTGAGCAGATGGTTTAGTTTCTGAGGGCCTGAAGTGTCGGGTAATATGACTTAGTTTGTGGATGAAAGAGGATTCCTAACTAAGGACTAATTAGATCATGTTCAGTCTCGGAGGAAATGTATCCTATATTTTCTTTCCCGAACTATAGCTTACCTCCTGGGAGAAGGAATTTGGTGATATTGTGAGTTGAATTAGGACGGCTTCGTGTTTCTTTATTTGAGCTAGGTACCTATTAATTCTATTAAAAGTGTGTTTTAAAAGTGACACTTATTAATTCTATTAAAAGTGTTTTAAAAGTGACACTTTTATTTAATCTTACTTGTTGATTTTTTCAGAATTACTTTCTAGTAAAACTTAAATGGTTTGTCAGCAGATAGTTTAGTTTCTGAGGACCAACTGTGTCTTTTGATATGAATTAATTTGCGTATGAAAGAGATTTCCGTCCTTTGAAGGTTAGATCATATTCAGTCTCGGAAGAGTTGGATCTTATTTTTTTTTCTTTGCAAGTTCTTAATCCCGTTTGTTCCGAGATTCTCCATGTCTTTTGACCCATCAGAAGTTCCTTTTTTTAGTTTGAGTTTGACTCTTTCCACGTGATTAAACTATGTAATTACTGTTTACAAAACTACAGTGCATGTCTATTAAATATAGCTTCGAGATAGAATACCCGTTCAGATTAAGTTTGTTGACTTAGTATTAAAGAAAAAACATAAAATTTAAATATTTGCAATTTTCTTTCGAAACAAATGATGCTGCTTATTATGATAAATTGTAGTAAAAACTTTATTTCCCTTATAATATTAAAATATCGTGGATCACAACTGAATTCGAAATAATAAGGGGGAAAAAATTTTTTGTGAGCTATTTTTTGTAGCATTACATTAAAATGCACGTTAAATTTTCCAGCAGTGGCGCAGATATTGACACGATTGCTTTTAGTTACTTGCAGTGATAAAGCGGGAAAATTTGTTGCTCCTGGAAATTTATTCTTTAATTTCTACCTTTCCACAATGCTGACCTTTTTTAAGAGAAAAGCAAGCTATACTCTTTAGATGAAATATATGAAAAAGGGACATGATTTTCGAAATCTAATAATCTCGTTACCATCCTTACCGGCCAAGAAAATAGTTCATTGTTTTTGGTCGGTCGGATATAGCTCTTCAGGTATGTAAACAAACGGAGGATCATAATCAGGACCTTTTCAACTTTTCCTTCAAAACTTTAAAATTCGTGTGTGTGTTTGCGTGATGCCTAGCTTGAAATAATTTATTTTAAAGCATTCCTGTTGAAAATGATAAATAGTTTATTCTATTCGTTTTTAAGGGATTTTTTCAAATTTTCAAATATGTTTATTTAATATTGCCAGTCAATTAAACTTTTTTTTAAAAAATCATACGCGTCATTCGCGTATGATTTGAAATCTCTATGTAAATTACATCTCATTAAAATTAGAAATCAAACTTGTGAAATCGGTCAAATTTTGTATATTTGAAATAAATTTGTCCCAAATTGTCCATCGAATTTTTAAAAGAAATTCCACCATTTTGGATATTTCAGGGACTGTGGAACTTAACTGAAAATGTAGCGCGCTAGTTTTTCAGTAATTCCTCCAGGGGTATTTATTGCCATGGGATGCTGACCAGTTCCATCCTCTCGGGGAAAACAGTGGTTTCACACTTAACTATTCCCCGCTCGTCGTGTAAACAAAGCGTAGTGAGGTTGACTGCCATTAGGAAAAAGTTCACCGCTTGGCTGTTTTACAAGAGCCCGTGCTTGTTGTAGGCGTTTGTTTCGTCTCCATTGTTTTTGTTTCTGTTATCGACAAGCATTTGTTTTCGATGGCGATGCGATAGTGCTTGCGGTTGCGACAAAACATCCTGTTTTCACGGGTCCCTGACTTTCAATCTACCACCCCCTTCCCCCCTTCTCTGAAAATTCCACCGTCTACGGTTGGATTGCTTTGTATAAATTTCTCGCTGCTTAAAATGCGTGGAAAGAAGCGAAATCGAAATGAATTTTTCTGTTTTTATTTCACTGAACACCCTTCCTCTCTCTCTCCTCCCTCCTTTCCCTCCTACCCCCGTATCGTTTTACTTTCTCTGTGCGTTTTTAGTCGGTAGTCGTGACTACCACACAAGTAGTGGCAGTTCATGCATGTAATGTCATGTAAATATGCTCGGAAAATTACTTATTTTTTATTTTTTTTTCACTGCATGGACTTTTGATCAGCAGTGGAATCCAACGTATCTAACAGCGACATTAGTCGTAGGCTGAGAATCGGACAAGTCGATCACGTGATGGAATAGGTAGAATGAAATTATATATTATTATTATTATTATTTTGGAATGGGTCGGCATGCCTACCAGAAGACTGTTGATCCTGAAATCTTTCGCGGCTTTAACTTTGTGATCAATTTTCAGTATTCGAGAGGGTGGCCCCTGCTTCCTCAAACTTACCGAAGTGTAGATTTAAAAAGAGATCCAAAGAATACGTGCCGCCCATATGAGTCAATAAACGCTGCTAGTGTAGATATAAGTGGAAATGTTTTTATCGCATTGGCGATTTTGTTATCAACTTAAAAGGATGCGAAATTTTCCTACGCGCAGTAGTGACAAACTCATGCAGTTATAGCAAATGGTTCCACTCTTATATGTGAAACTAAACCTACTCAAAATCTCAAACTTATCTGGTATTTTATGTATACAACTAGCTGAAAACCCGCACTTCGCTACGGAGTACATTCAAATTAAATACAACGGTCAATGTATGCAATTAATGCCAAAAAATATATACATTTATAATAAATACGACGATCAATGTATACAGTTGATGTAAAATATATATATATATATATATCTTTATATATAAAAGGCAAAGTCTGTGTGTGTGTGACCGAGTTTTTGTCTGCTCGCGGCGCAGCGCAAAGACGGTAGGTCGGACAGTCTTGAGATTCGACACGAAGATGCCTCCCGAGGTCTCATTATGCACCTCGAAGCCCTTTTTTCGATTTTTTAATTAGATTTTCCGTAATTAAATATTTAGTCGCGATTTGGAGCTCCCGGACGAGTAAAAGCCCCGTAAATCCTAACGTATCCGTCCAAGAATTTTTTTTTTCGGACGAGCCTATACGGGAAAGATGACACTATACGGAAATCACAATTAAAATTGTCTGTCTTAATTTATCGATTAATTGCGATTTTTTTTCGATCGCCTGTACGCACCCGTTTTTCGAAAAAAAACGCGATTTTGTCCGTGACCCTTTTTTCCAAATTGTCGAATCGATACGTAAATGTCGTTACATTTTTACGAAATTTTTATCTCAGAGACCCTAGACATCACAGTTTCGAAAGCCAGAACCAAAATTAATTTACAAATTGTAGTTATTTTTTAATAATTTATTTTATGATTCGGAAACTCTTGCGAGAAATCTCATTTTGGAGATTTCGTTCTTCATTTCCGGACGAAGGTAAAATAGGAGAAAAACCAGTTTTTCGACGTCATGCACGTGATGTGTTGGGGCGTTTGTTTTCTATGAGGGATTCGGTGGTTAAAGGAAATCGATTACTATTGCAGTGATAATCGATTAAAAAATCACATTTACTAATGCCGTAATTTTTTTGGCCAGCACTTAGTTAATATCATATAATTTGTGGTGTATTTGTGGAAAAAATCTATGAAGATTTCAAAGAATTTCAGCATGTGGAGGATGTGATATATTCGCTT
Source organism: Dolomedes plantarius (assembly GCA_907164885.2). Lineage (NCBI taxonomy): Eukaryota > Metazoa > Arthropoda > Arachnida > Araneae > Dolomedidae > Dolomedes > Dolomedes plantarius. Next base: position 29,139,959 of record OU015502.1, read on the forward strand.
TCAAGGAAATCGATTACTATTGCAGTGATATTCGATTAGTAATCCTATGTCAAAAATTTTGCCAAAATGTGCCAGAAAGGATTAAATTTATATGGGTAAAATAATGTATCGTGGTGAGGAAAGGGATGACAGCGACGCCCATTAACAAAGGGTTAAGGCTACTAAAAAATTGGTAATTGCATTACCCGAGCAACGCCGGGACGGGTACAGCTAGTATATATATATATATATTTATTTATAAAAAAATCGTAAGGGATATTTTTTTTTTATAATATCCAATCATCTGCTGCATTAGAAAGAAAAAAAAATATTTTTTGTCTATTTAGTTGTTATGCACGCGACGATAAATTTACCAGTACCAGAAAATACAGTACCAGAAAAAGGTATCACGTGATCATTTAATAAATTAAATTATAAAAATGAATCTTTAAAAATTCACCAAAAATCAGAAAATCGGGGTAAATTTTCGAAAAAGATTTCATTTTAAATGAATTTTTATGATCTTTCCCGTGATATAAATTTTATAACCCTCAAATTATTATTTTAAATGCAAACTTTAAAAAAGTTACAAAAACAGCTTAAAAATTTGATTTTAAAAAAATCTAAGAATTTTTCAAAAATCTTTCTTAGTGCACCCCTACACCATTAGAAGAATCGCCATGCAAAATTTCAGCCCTATAGGTCCAGAGGTTTGGTCTGTGCGTTTTATGTTAGTGAGTCACGGAACTGTTTTATATATGATGGTGAAAGGCAAAGTGGTGTAAGTCAGTAAATCAAGTGGTGTAAGTCAAGAGAGCTTAGCTGCAAAAACTACAAAAAATTCCACCATGAATTGAACAAATTATAATTCATAATAATTATTACAATATTGCAAATAATAACTATTTACAATTCCACTATAAATTGAACATGGAGATTACATATATGCCCCCAAATGAAAAAAAGTTCAAAATGTGACTTACACCACTTTGCCTTTCAACGCCTCATATATAGATGATCGGAAGACAGTGCCCAGGGCACCTTGTGATTAGCGCGTCGAGATAGAGGGTGCTCTGATCGAATCTCGAAAAACGTCACTGCACGCCTTACGTCTACGCCGCGTATGGGCACGTTAAATCTGTAGACGAGAAAGTCTTTCCGTGGGGTCTATAGAGCGAGAGAAATATATGGGTTTCTTGATGTCCACACAGTGTGTTTTATATTGGTGATAAAGATAACAGGAGAAATGGCATCAATAGTCATGAATTAAGTCGGGAAGTAGATACAATAATCTCCGTAAATGTAAACTGATCTCAGTATAATCTTAGGAAACAGAGTAAGCTTTTGAAAATCATATGGAACTGAAGGTAATCACTTTAAAAAAAACTATGAATTAAGGTTTGTCTATTCTCATACCATTATTTTATATACAGTGAAATCTCGATCTATCGTTTTCCAAGGGACCGATTGAAATGAGCGATAAATGCAGGAAAACGATAGATGCGGAAACATAACAAAGCAATATGATCGTTGGGATTGGATAAAATGAACGACACATACGGAAAAACGATGGATCCGAAAACGATCGATCGAGATTCCACTGTGTGTGTATGTATGTGTGTATATATATATATATATATATGTGTGTGTGTGTGTGTGTGTGTGTGTGTGTGTGTGTGTGGCTTGATTTGAGGCGGAACGCGCTGGAATGGTGTTCCGGTACCTGTCTTTAGGGAGCCAGGTTATGGCCGAATGGCTAGGGTGCTGGCATTCGGTTCAAATCCTGTGGGTTTGAGTCCCACTGTTGACATGGATGTTTGTAGCCTTTCGGAATCGGCTTTAAACTGTAGGTCCCGGTGTAATTAGCCCTCTGGTAGCCAAAAGTTGACCGTAGTGCTCCAAACCAAAACCGAAAAAAAAAAAACCTCTTTAGGGAAAAAAAATTTACGGTAGAGAAAAACATTTATTTAATCCCATATTACTCTGTTGGTAGGGAGTGGGCCTGGCATATTATATATATATATATATATATATATATATATATATATATATATATATATATATATATATATATATATATAAACAGGGTGCTCCAATGGGTAGTTCCTTAAAAACAATTTTGGATACTTTTAGCCTTGATACCCTGTATATATAATATGTCATGGCATCCATTGCTGACATTAATAATCTTGAGAGGAATACTTCTTAATAACTTCGTTATTAAAAGTAATGAAGATAATGAAAGAAAAATGAACTATTTACAAATAAATTTTTCTTAAGCGGGAAAATATGTCTGAACCGTTATATTACATTTATATACATGCATGCATACATACATATATATCATTATCGTTTATTTTTATCTTGTCAATATTATGTCCTTTACTTTATTGTGAATCTTATTACTGCAGACTGTTGGTGTTTACCTAGATTGCCTGTACTCAAACTTAGTGATGCAAAATCCAAGGTTACTTTAAAACTGGTAGAAAAGTGCGTGGCAGGAAAGACGAATATAAAAAAAAATTAAATGATTCGATCGCCTATACTCAAGACTTTTGGGGAATTTCCTGAGCGCAAAGCAGCGGGGCTTGTAAATGAAATTTGAAATTCCTTGACATACATCTCTGTTCCCGTGGAAAAAAAAATAGAAGAGGAAGGTATAAAAAAAAAATATTCTCCGAATCCTGCACACTCTTTTCTCCCTGATCCTAAAGAATTTCTCTGCTCTTCTTCAAATTTTATTTTTTCCTTCCAAGAGTTCTTACGCCGCACTTTTGTCACATGGGATGGGGGAGGGTATTTTGACCAGTGGTCAATTCCCTCCTCCCCCCTACCTCGACTTGGGAGGGAGGGAATAAGATGAAGGAAGGAAGGAAAAAAAAAACGATCAAAAGATAAATGTGTTCCCGAAAAACAACTTTTCTGAACGATCAGCAAAAGAAAAGGGCTTTCGGTCCCGGATCTCGTTATTTCGCTAGAGATGGTGCGATATCTCGTCAGCTCTCTCGTCTTGCGGGACTCCGGCGTTATTACTATTATGGTCGTGGAATTTTTATTTTCCATTCTTCGGTTCTGGTATTTGTCGGAATTTTCGAGGGGGGAGGGGGGATAGTGGAAGAGCCGACATCTTATATACGTTTATATATGTTTCTTTTTTTTTCCTTCTTTTATTTCGAACCGCATGTTTACGAATTTCCGCCCCCCCCCCTTTTTTTTGGGTTTGCAAAATGGAATAAGAATTTCTTCTGAGACAAAAAAAAAAAAAAAAAAAAAAAAAAAAAAATGTCCTATATCTGCGGTTTCATGTTTTGGATTCTGAGTCTTTAAATGAATTGTTTATCTAGAAAACGCTGTCTTTCTGCCGCCTACTCGGTTATAAAATTAAGCTAATGGATTCTTGTGTTCTCTGTATCTCTTGTTGTGAGCTAAGAGATCTTATTTATCTGTGTAAATGGTAAAAAAAAAATTAATACACAGTAAATTGACATTTCGCTGCCTATCGTCCTTTGCGGATAATTTTGCGTCAAATACTCTATTGCCTGACGAAGGGCCACAATAAGATTGTCCGAATATCCCCGCTACTGACTGATGGATTAGTAGGCAGGGAGGCTAACATACATAAACATTAAATAATGCAGTCTTTTGGCGACTTTGGCAAAGAAATTGAGCTGAAAAAAATGTGTATTCGTTGACGTAATTCTAACTATGTACAAAAGAAATTGCGAACCACACTTTCTCAGCGTATTAAAAAATATAAAAACACTTTTTCATTAACAGCTGGTGTATCAGTCTGTTTATCGGAAAAAGGAGTTTTTAGATTAATTTTAGCTATAAAAGAGTTTAGTTATAATATTGACAAAAGAAAATTAACTCTGATTTATAGGGTGTGACCCATTAAGTTCAAAATTAAAAATTCGCTTGACTTTTGCAGTTAACTATTCACCAGAAAGGAAATATTTTTAAGTGTCAAATATTTTATATCATGCTATTATATTCACATTAAAAAAGACACCCTGCTAAAACAGATTGGTATGTCTGTATCTGAAATAATCTTTTATAGGGTTCTTTTCTGAAAATAGTTTCTCATACTTACATATTTACAAGTATGCTTCGATTATCTCACTCTTGCAGTAACTCTTAGATTACTTCTCAAATCTACTATTTTTTATTTCTATGGTAAAAAATTTAATTAATAGTATTTCATAACCTTCAAAAACCGAGCTTTTAGTCGGCTGTCAGCTGCCTATGACATGGATGGTTTCGCCATCATTGACCCTAGAGGCAGTATTTTCTGTTGAAGCGTGGGTAACTTCATTATCCACGTTTGTTAGTAAAGACTGGCTTAGTTTAGCTTATATTTAATTTTATTGGAGTGAGTGACAGTTGATTGCGCCCTCTCTGGTAATTGTTTATTACTGTGTACACCGTTCCCTTTTCTCTGAGAGCTTTGTATTTCAAATGTTAAGGCTGCTATGTACTAACCCCATTGGATTCGCTCACCTCAATGTTAACCTATGGAGAAAATTTGTCCACGGATTGCCGACTTGGATTCAAAGATTTTCTTTAAAAAATTGTACTCCGTCATAGAGAAAGAAATGTTACATTTGTGTACATTTTTCGTTTTTTTTAATGCAATTAATATTTTAAAATTTAAATTATTCGGGGAAAAGTCTGGTATAGTGTGTTTTTAAACGCTCATAAATTCCTTCGGTGGACGAAATTTATAAAATGAATCCTGTTGCGCTTAGCAGAAAAGTTCGGGCTATCTGACAATACCAATTTTATTTGATTATCAGCATTTATGTACCTGTAAATAGTCGACAAAAATATATTTTAAATAAAAAATTTTGGGGCAGCGCTTAACCCCCCTATAGAGAGAGAACCATTACAATCCCTCAAAATGTCAATCCTAAGGGGGGTGGAATTCTCGAACTGTCAACTGGACTCCTCCCACCACAAGAGTCTGCAAGAAGAGGAAAAGGGAAATATGATTTTTTTTTCTTAATACATAGCCGCCTTAAGTCTCTTGAGAACATATATCAAGTAGATCATGAAATTTTGTTTTCGGAATTTTTAAATTAAAATCAGTATGTATTTCTTTCAAGATGTTGATATTTGATTTTCACATTTCTACAGATTTAAACATTTTGGCTGCTGACATCATGGGCAGTAGTACCTAGTCAAAGCTTTGTGAAGAACTTTGTAATTAAGTACTTTATAAAGAAAATTACTGGAACAGAACTCTGCAAATGTTTGGGAATTATAAAAGGAAAATTTCTTATTAAAGAAAATTATTTTTATTTTTAGAGATGATTTTCGTGACTTTATAGAACATGAGTTTAATATGTAGAACTATCATCTGCAGAAGTTCTGTTTGATTGTGATAAGGTTAAAATTTCTTTTAACTGTGTTGAGATAATAAGAATTGACGAAATAGATATTTTCTAACATTGCATATTTGGAGGTATGAAAATAGTTGTAACCTGTAAGAATGAATATATATATATGTACATATATATATATATATATATAAATTAAATTCAGGACTGACCTGGCACATTTCGTAATGACGTTAGTTTCGACATTCAAATGTTCAGGAATACCGCTGTGCTTTTATGTGGCGAATGAATTAACTCTGTGAGATCTCATTACACCAGGTATTCAGTATTTCCATGGCAGGAGAACTTATATATTTTTTATTAGAAGACTGATATCTATAATTCGATATCGCCCGATTTCTTTCGAAATATCAAAATGTGCTTGTATCTGTTCAGTTTTTTAATATATCTCGTATATCTTTTGTAAATTCAAGTACTATTTTTCTACCTATCGGGAAACGAACTAATGGTGCCGGTCTTGCGAAGAACTGTGTATCATAAGGACGAATAAAAATTTGTCAGTTCCTAAGTAATTAAATGGATGTCCTTATTTACTTTTTGTTAGATAGGCAACGAACATTTAATATCCTTCATTATGTGACTACACTTTACTAATTCTGGACCTGTTTTTATTTCGTCGTGCTAATTTTGGGAAAATTAACTATTCCGCACTTCTCTCTCAAAACAATGGTTTTTCTTGGAAGACGTGTTGTTCGAATCGCGAATTCGAAATCCCCCCCCCCCCCAACCTCCTTTTCGGTTAACGATGTGCTTAGGGCCATCCAAACCCCCTTTACGGCCCAAGCATCTGATAAAACCTCCGGAATTTCGCATCAATTTCCGCTTAGCCCCCGCTGGAATGTATCAGGCCGAAGCTAATTGGTAGCGATGCCCGCTTCTGGTGGCAGGGGGGGTTTGCGCGCACACACACACACACACACATACACACATGTACACTCCAAAGGTCTCCCATGATTCTGCGATTTCTGCCCACCCCCGCTACATCTTACTGCTCCCCCCTTGCCCCCCTCCCACCCCCCGAAAGAGCGCAGAAGGAGGATGGAAAGAGCGCGGAGGCCTTGCATCCCGCTCTGCACTAATTACATCAGCACTGACCCACACATCGAAATCACCCCCCCTGCCCGGTGCCCCCCTCCCCCCCGTTAGACCAATCGGGAGGCAGTGGTGCTTAAACCCTTTTGCTGTTGCCGTTGCCCCAGCAGCTGCCGTTCTGTGGGGTATTTCGATCAATTTTGCGGATAACCGCCGAACCCTCTCTGTTGTTATTGTATTTAGGGGTGCCCCGTATTGAGGCAGGAATAAACCAGATACAGCCGGTCGATGGTTTAATCTTGCCGGACCACCCCGCAATCCCCAAGGGAAGATCGGGTTTGGGGAGAGATTGGGTTGGTATGATGCACTATGAGGGTCTCTTCTTTTTTTCTCCCTTCTCCCCTTCCTCTTCTTCTCGAATTCGAAATCTTCGATGGATTTTTGTTCCTTTCAGTGGAGTAGATCCCGTGTTTCTCCCTGTTTTTACTCTCTCATACGAAGATAGTGGATTTGGTGAGGTCCATAGCTCGCGTTCGATATCAGCTCGATCGCTGTTGTGGAAATGAAATCGCACCTCAGACTGGTAGAAGTCAACCGATTTTTAATATTGGTTGCCTGTTGTTTGAGGTCTTAACTACAACCGTATGTATTCGGACTCTAAAGCAAATATTAACTTCTTGAAAGTCATTGGGTCGTTAAATTCTGTATAGCATATATGAGAACGAAAAGAAATTTTCTCATGATGCATTTTATCTCACAATTCATGTTTTTTTTCAAGATATTAAAATTGCCACTGAAATATTTAGGTAATTTAATTCTGCGTGTGGATAACATATACTCACAGAGTTTTCTCTTGCCATAGTTTTCCTAGTTTTATGATATTAAAGGAATCTCTTGTGTTAATTCTAATATTTTTGCACTTGAAAAATGTTATTTTACTTTGAAAGTCCATGAATACTCAGTCCTTTAATTTTTTTTCGTAAATATGTATGTACCCCTGCATACTACCCTATATATATATATATATATATATATATATATATATATATATATATATATATATATATATAATATTATATCACACATTTAGTTTTAAGACAGAATAATTTCATATATATTTATAATTTTTTTATAAATGCAAATATAAAATAAATTTGATTAAACAAACATGATTATACTTCTAGTTATACTGAAATACCTCAAAAATATTATATAATTTTCAATATTTTTTAATGTAATTTTTTTCTTTTTATGATCACTCGCAGTCTACAAAACGATTAATGTGAAGTGAAATTAATATTTAACATAGTTAAATGTTTATGAAGACTGTCTTTAATTAAATGAAAAGTCATACATGAAGAATGTGTAGAGTTGGCTATTAATTTTCGTCTACTGTGTTTTTCTATGTATAGTATGTGTTGCCTCCTAGATATCACTAAAAATTGCTGTGTTATTTATTTTTTTTTTACATAGTTTACACTTTTTTTCTCTTGATTATCGTTTTTTCAAAGTAGTTTCAGCATTGAGCCAAATAACAATCACACTTCTCTGAACTATGTTTTCATGTATATTTGGAAGTCTAAGAGAGTCGATAGTATTGTTTATAGACTTTTATGCGGTTGGATAGAGATCATTTTGGATTTACTGTATTTTTCGTGTTAAAACGTTTTTGTCCTCGAAAATACAGTCTTCAGAAACTGCATTTACAGTTAAAATGACATGAAGCTCAGTGTTTGTTATAGCACGTTAAGATTGAAAATGTAGGTATTTATCGTGTCTAAAACATGTGTCTTGCCTCCTGATTCAGCGAAATTCGCAGAGTATTCTATTAGGTCATTGTTACAAAGCGTTTTCGCTGAAAGCGTTATCATTGTTGGAATGATAAGGTAAAGGGCTGAAAGAATTGCGAAATACCCATGTACACGAGGTATATAATTTTTTCTAAATGTATGACTACCTGCACCTTTGAATGCAAGGTTTAATAGCTTTAATGATACAAATCGGAATAGTCAGATTAGGTTACTGGAAGTTACCGTGAAGCTTTTAAAAGCAGTCGTGTGTGTTATATATAGCAGATTTTTATATCGTAATTATTATTTAAAGTACGGTATAGAAAGCTGCTTTTGAGACATGTGCTTTCACAGATTATTTCCTGCAAATCCAGCGAAGATTTGGCAAAATCGGTATCTGTTTTTGATGCAATTTCCTGGACTACGCCAGCCTTTAAAAAGGTAGAACCTGGGTTTGTTTAAAATGTTTTAAGAAGTCGGAAGTTTTGGCACAAGCGAAGTGGCAACTGACAGTACTACTGAAAAAAACGAAAAAGAACTTGCGGATCTAGTCGCCAATTTGAATTCAAATATCAGCGTTGAAGAGTATGTCAAGTTCGACAACTATTTATCCATTGAGAAAGAAAACCTGCATATTTCCAATTTCATTCACCAGGACACCACTGAAGCACTGGCCCTTTCTGAGGATGATGATGAGGAATCGCCAATGGAAGACTGCAAAATCAAAGATTATTCGGAAGCACTGAAATACGGCGAATAATTAAAACAGTTCTTTCTGGACAACGAAGATTCGGAGGGACTAGCAAAGCTATATCCTATGAAGATTCCCCTTGAAAAACAGGTTTGCTGTGCAAAAAAGAGAAATCAAAATTTGCTAACAGATTTTTTTCAGTAATAATTAAAATAATTTAGTTCCTATACATTGTATTTTGGAATTGTTTAATGCTAGATAAAAGAATTAGCAAACAATTAAAAGGTTAATTAGTAAATAGTTATTCTTTTCTTACGTAATTTTTTTTCCTTTTTAATTAAAATTGCAGCCGTAATTTTCAATCATATGTCAAACAAAAGTGCAAAAACTTTTTTTTGTAAAAAGGTTGTCCTCACCAATAGCGGACACCTCCTAATAACGGACAAAAATTTTTGTCCCGTGACTATCCGCTTTTCGGAGGTACCACTGTATTATAAAACTGATACAACTGCTCTGAGGTGAACAAATTACGAGATAGAGATGTGTTACTTGTCATGCACGATGGGGCACTTCATACATATTTTTCAATGACATAACCTCGAAATTGCCTTTTTTTGATTTGTGTCACTTTTCTTGGCGAGGTGCGATGATATGTATGTATGTATATATATTTATTTGTTTATTTATGTATGTGTATATATATATATATATATATATATATATATATATATATGTGTGTGTGATATGGGGATATATATATATATGTATGTGTGTATATATTAAAAATGTTTTTTCTTACGCTGAAATTTGCAACGTTTCTATCTCGCGTCTAATTTTCTTGCTGCTTCTTCATTCTTTCATTTGCTCAAAAATAATGGATAGATAGGAAAGGGAATGATCGCTCAGTATGGGGTAGGCCCCACTTTTCCACCTTTGAACATACATGTACTATTTTAGCGTGTAGTATCATGGTGCTGCAGCGTAACGAAAATTTTTTTAAGTAGAGTGCAATATTTGACGAAAATCTATTAACTACCTTATTATTATTATTATTAGCTTTATAAAAAAAAAATTATATATCGGAGGGTGGGAAAAATCGGCCCCTTCTGGATGAATTGCGTATAAATCAATATGTAGACACTTGTAATATTTTCATTATCATCATCATTATTATTATTAATTGCATCTTTGAAGGTTATTTCTCTTGTAAAAGTCTTCTGGGTTCGAACACCCCCTTCCTGCGACGTTCTGCTATGTTATGCTAGAATGACGAACTGGGCAACACTGACGATCACTACTACATAATACGATTATGGATGAAAGAGCATCTTCATCTGAATCGCAAATGAGACTCATTGCATATTAATACTCCTCGCCGTGTGTAAGTGTTATGTACATACATGGAGAGCATACACACACACATATTTTTTAAAAAAAGTGGCTATGACGAACAATGACAGGATGAGACGAGAGAGGGTTTCGTCATCACCCTTTTCGGTGTTGGTGTGCGCGCACGCACCCGGGGGCCCGTCCGTGACTGCTCCAGACCGCACGCCAGCCCCAAAACAAAGACGGCCGACCTCTGAAACCGATTTAACTCTGCCAGACACGCACACATTAAAAACAGATAAACATTTAAAACCGCGCCGCATCTCTTTCCTGGTCATTTGCATCGGGCCATAAAAATAAGCCCTTCGCCGAGGGGGGTGGAGGCGAGGGGGCGGAGCGGTGCCGCGGAATCGTTTGGCCCCATGCAAATCACCCGTTCGGCTGGAGAGGGTGCTTAGCGGGACATTTATACTCCGATGATGGGGCTGAGTTTTATGCCGGGAAGTTTTTCTCTTCCTGGCGTTGAAATGAGGCCCGTTTGATGCGATCAACAGGCTGTTTTGGAAAAGGGGGGTGTCCCTGTTTTCGAGAATCCATTATTCTTTTCTCCAGTTTAAGTTATGTTCTCTTAGAGGAGGAGAGGCTGAAAGTGCCGTGTAATGAATATTAACCGAATATTGATGGGTCAAAGGGTTTTCCAGACTTGCCGAGGGAGATTCTGCAGCGACGGTTTTTCTTCTTTTTTCCTTGTTTGATTTTTGATTCTAATCGGTTTATCTGATGAAGTTTTTGAGGTTTGGATTCGCCCTGACTGTAGTTTTTTGACAGTTATATTGAATATTCACGTTGTTAAGAGTTCAAATGCCACTAAACATATATATATATATATTATACACACACACACACATATATATATATATATATATATATATATATATATATATATATATATATATATATATATATATATATATATATATATGTGTGTGTGTGTGTGTGCTCGTATATGAAGTGCTTATTTGTATACATGTATAGAAATGTTAGACCTGTTACTTCTGCTTTTCACCTGTAATTGTTGATTAATTTTTCCTCTCTCTTTTTTCAGGTATTGTATTCTTTTCTCTTGGACTGGACAGTACCTGTGTGGTATGATTTTTAATTTTTGCTTATATATTTAGTTAAAAAAAACATGTGATGTCTTGTTTATTTCTGCTATTTGCATTTTATATATATATATATATATTTATTTATTTAAATTAATGTGGAATGTAGTGGAACATAGCGGACTCATCATTTGCGTGTTCACTGGGATTTTTAACTGTATGGTCTCTAGTCCTTTTTTAAACATCGTGGTTTAATTCGCGTGGATTTGTTTTCATAAACTCGAGAACTTAATGTTATTCAATTGCTTGCGCATTTTATCTAACTAAAGATTTGTGGGAAGAGTTAAGCATAAACCGGCTGACATTACAGTAAATTGTAAAAAATTAAATACAAATATTTAGATTTCATGTACGTTCTTGCATTAGCAATTTTTTGCTCGCTTGTCTGTTAATTTCGACCTTAAAAAATTTGAAGAATGATGATGATCTTATAGGCTGCATAACATTTCATTGTTAACTAACGCGCTCGTAATTTCGGGAAAAATTTATTTAGAATTTAGGGTTAAATATTTCTCAGACCTTACCTTGTAATCACATTGCGTCCATCAGAGCCGGAGTCACTCGGATCGAAACATTTTTAACCAATCTCAGTTCCTGGCATATTGTTTGTAGGTCTGTGATTGGTTAAAAAAAATTTCGCAGCGAGAAACGCTAGCATGACGGTTGTAATGTAAACACGGCTTTAGACCTTTTAAAACGGGGAGCTTACGAAGGAAGGTAATTTGGAGATTAGTAGAAATAGAGAAATTCTTATTTATTGATTTTTTAAGCAACTTTATTGACACTCTGATATTCAAATTTTAAGAATATTTTGGGTACAGCCGTACATTTCATTGAGGAAAATTATGATTTCATGGTGTAATTGACTGCAACCGCTTTGCTTGTACCGCCAGATCCCGATATATTTAATCGAATTTCGCATTCCTTGAATGTTAAGTAAATTTCTGTGTGATTGGGGAAGTAAAGCGTTAAGTCAACTGATGTCGAATATGTAATTATACCGTTCTTGTTTACGGGTCCAAGTGGTAGGTGCGACTAAAAGCGAATGTTTTTCAAAGGCGTCAAATATTACGGGGAAAAATATATTCTCGATTTCTTTTCCTCCCGTTTTCATCCAATACTAGTTATCGGTTGGATGCCGAGCGCATTAAGTCTCCCAATCTCCAGATAAGTGACTTCTCAAGACGGTGAAAGGAGTGTTCAGTTTTCTAGGGGCTTTTTCTAACCAAGCCAGGGTGGCGGGCGAAAAACTTCCAACTTCACTGATTAGCTCCTAGGGGGGAGAAAAATAAATAATATAAAAAAAATTCTCTCTTCTTTCCGAACGGGGGTAGGGGGCGAGAGGGAAAAAATCTAGTTTCGGATCAATCTCGTGTCTGTCAAGTCCAGATGACGAACCAGAAAGAACCGGCGAACCCATTAACTGATCACTTTGGGAACCGGGAGGAAATGACGTGTTAAGCGGAACCGGCCACCACATCCCGAGAAAGAACTTCTTTTTCTTGCATTTGCTTTTTTTTTGCTACTTTTTTTTTTTACTTCTTATTTCTTACTTCGAAACCTATCCTCGCTGCTTAAAAACTCTTTCCTTTGAAAAGCATGCTCCATTACGCGGGTGTAGTTAAGACTGTTTTAGCAGGAGGATGCTCCGAAGGGACGGTTCTTTTTTAGGAGGGGTAGAGGGGTGGGCGAGAGGACTCTCCAGGATTGGAAGGCAGTAATTGTGGATGCGGCCCTAATGTTTGTTTACTGGGATTGGCCGGAACGTAGTTGTAGGGTAGTAGTGTTTTTTTTTAGGCCTATACTCTTTGGTGTTGTGTGTGTGTATATATATAGGAAGGAGAGTTCGGGATTAAAGTTAAGATTCTACGGGCTGTTAGGAGTTCGATTTTTTTTCCCCCTTTCTTTCTGTTTCCGGATTTTATGAGTGCCGGTCATTAAGAGCTTGGTTTCGTAACTTCTCAAATTTAGTATAAAATTCCTTTTTATTTTCTTCTTATTTTGTGTGTATTCAAGGTAATGTTGTGAGTCGGAAAGATTTTTTAAAAAAGTTTTTGAGTTACGCGATAAACCGCTGAAATTAAACTCTTCCGAGATTTGTGAAATCTCTTATTTTTAACATTAATAAAATACTCGCTTGTGTATGCGTGTTATATGTGTGAAAGAATTTTAAAGTGCCTATTAAAATGGTCATTAGATTTAGGGTGAATTATTTATATATATATATATATATATATATATATATATATATATATATATATATATATATATATATAATATTAATACAGTGGTCAATGTATGCAATTAATGCAAAAGAAAAATATTTTTTTTAATCATAACGGATATTTTTATAGACAAAATAATGTAGAAGAAAAAAATTCAAATTAAATACAACGGTCAATGTATGCAATTAATTTCTATGTTTAATATCCATAAAACATGCTCATTTGAATTAAATTTGTAAAATATTCCATCTCAATTAGTCTAGTGGTTAAATTTTATCTTTTACCGTATTTTAATATTTTTTTTGTCAATTTATTCCATTGTTATGCACATGACGCAAAATTAATTTAAAGTATCACAAAAAAAAAACCCACGTGATCAGCATGTAATAAATTAAATTCAAACAATAAATCTTTAAAAATTCACCAAAAATCAGAAAATGCAGGTAAAGATTTGAAAAAGATTTCATTTTAAAGGAATTTTTAATGATCTTTCTTGTGATATACATTTTATAACCCTCCTTGTGATATACATTTCATAATTAGTAACGATAAATAAAAAATCATAAGCCAATGCTTGAAGCAATACACTTGGCCAGGTTCACGCCTTTTTTATCTGTTTTATTGAAGGTAATCTCTGCTTTGAAAACAGATTTATAGAACTCTGAGTATTTTGATTAATCAGTAGCTTTAACTCCTTAGTTTTAAAAGTTTAAAATTTTCCTGGTTTCTTACCCTCTCATCCAACTTCTCCCGCATAAAACTTTAATAATGCGTCTTCTGCTTTTCTCCTCTCCTGGAAACGACCTCTTGATGGTTCGGGGAATTCCTGATTTGTAAATTTCGCTTCGACCCGGCCCCGCATTTTCAGCGACAATATGCTAATGAAGGAAAGGAAGGAAGGGTGCAGCTCTCGAACTTTTGTGTTTTAAATTCTTTCGTTTCGAATCTTTAACAGTTGGCTTCGTGCGAAGTAGCATCCATTTTTGTGTCGGTGAAACTTTTTGCCGTTCCAGACGAGAAGTGTTTAGAGAAATACTTTGCCAGAACTTTAAGCGATGAATGGTTATTCAGTGATTCTTCGTTTAATTTTTTTTTTCTGTATCTTAAGAAAGCTGAAAAATTTCTCTCAGACTGGATAAAAGTTTTTGATACCTATTTCTTATGCATGTACATCCGCTATAATGTACATTGTGCTGAATATTTTAGTCTTTAGTACAGGTGTACTGTACTTTTATTTGGGTAAAAGGTTGTTCACATGTACAGAGTGAAAGATAGTGCGATGTGTTGATGAAGTATATTAGGCATAATTTTAAAAAGCTAATGTAAAATGGCACATAAAAATTCACGATTTAGAATGCATAGCAGAATTATAAATTTTTGATTGTTATAACCGGAATTGTTTTATAGATTTTTATATTATTAATTATTGTTAATTATTATTACTTTTATCCAATTAAAATTTTTAATTATAAATGTAATTATTTTATATAATTAAATTTATAATTAAAAATTCATAATTTAATTTTAATTGGATATATTGAATTATTCAATATAATTTAATATTATAAATTTTTAACTATAATTTTAATTATCTAATTATGAATTTTTCATTCTTATAACCGGAATTGTTTTATAGCTTTTTATATTGTTACTAATTACAGTTAATCATTATTATTAATTTTATCCATCTATTAGTTTTTTTAGTTCACGGAAATAAATAAGTATATTTGTGGCAGTAGAATGATCTGTTTTCTAGAAAATGTATAAAAAAATATAAAAACACTATTATGTTGCTTTATTTAGATAATATTTCTTTATTTTATATTTCCCTTTGGACAATTTTGATTAATTTTCCAATCTTAAATAGGCATTCAGATAAATTTTTCAATAACCATTTTGTTTGTTTTGTGAAGTTTCTTAAAAACCAAAATTTCTTGGAATATTAAAATTTTTAATTTTTTTAGTTTATTTTTTGAATGATCGTTGGTTAACTTTTCAAGAAGATGTTTAAAAAATTTTCAAAAAAAATAATTTTCAAAAATAAATATCGTTAAGTTTAGCTGTAATGTGCGCATTCATCTCTGTGCAACTTTTAAAACTTTTCACTTTAGGAGATAAACCAGAAGTAATAAGCTATTCCCGGGGAAAAAAATATTAATTTCTTTATAGGTAATTTATATGATATATCTAGCTGAATACACTTCTAGGTTGTTACTGTAATCAGTTGTTGATATAAAAAAAATTGCTAAAGAATGTTCCTTTTATAATTGCCTGTGCTTTAGTAGTCTTAGAAAAACGAAGTGGTTGCTGTTATAGTTTTTTTTTATAGTTCAAAATTATTGCTCTAACCCTAATTTTATATTAGACGTATTTAATAGCTGTAGGCGAATGTAACCAACTAGTACTTTCTTCATTATCGCAATATTGATTGTATATAATATTTTCCTGTTGTGTAGGTAGGTAAATTTACTTTATAGTGTAACCCAGTTATGGATTATCACTTAAGGGGACTCACTACCCTTAAATCTTTAAAACATTCGATTTTTTGAAAAAAATATATATGTTAAAGCCATTTCTGAACAAAATAAAGCAAACCGCATGAAAATATTCCGCTTAGTTCCGGAGATATTGATATTCTAAATATTTAATTACTGATCAAGTGTATGGTAAGAAAAACTTTAAACTCATTATTCTCAAAATGTAATTTTGCATCATTCCGCAACTGATATCTCAAAAAGTATGAAACATAATTCCATGAAATTTTTATCACTGCATAATCATGTTATTTTATTGCGTCTGAACTAGAATTATCACAATCACTGCACATTTTGTTATTTTTTTTTCCGGGGTAAATTAATGCAAAAATTTAAGGAAATTTCAAGTATGTTTTGAGCAGTTTTAAAAAATTGAAAAAAAATATTTTAATGTTGAATGTTTTATGTTCAATTGTATTTTGAATTATTTATTTCAAATGTAAAACAGGAATTATACATTTAAGTGTAAAATTAATTTCATAGTTCTGCGCGCAAGCCAGTATACAATAAAAATACTTAAAAAACACGGTATATCTAAAGCATTTAAAAAAAAATTATTTAAAATTATTTTCAGAGTTGAAAATTTGTTTATTAAAATACATATATCAATTTATCATATACATAAACTTTGGAAAAATTGGGAGTAAATTGAAATAGTTACAAAGAGTCAAAAAGTATGAAAATATGCCATATTTCCTCGACTTAAGGGTCGTGAGTCTCCTTAATGATGTATTATGTGTGTGTGTATTTCAGAATGAGCAGACGCTATAACGACGATGTCCTAAACCAATTGCATTTATCATATTTGTGTATAGATGATCCCTTAATTGTATATAATGTGTGTATATATGTGCATAAATTTGTATTTCCGTATCTCTCTCTGTGTGTGTGTGTATTTCAGTGTGAAAGGACGTTATAACGACGACGTTCTAAACCAGGGGTGGGCAGACTT
>OU015502.1:29164552-29309552 GCA_907164885.2 Dolomedes plantarius
TGTAACTTCTTAGAAATTATGATGCACTTATATCGCTGTAATAGCGTTTTTCTGTAACTACTTTCATAGCATAGAAACGTCTTCTTAAAATATCAAATTACTCAGCTGAATACTGAACAAAATGCTGTTATATTTCTTGAAATAAATTTACAAATATATATTGTCATAATAGCTCTAATTACTACATTTTGAATTGGATCCGGTAATATAACATAATATTGCTCTGTATTTATGATATCCCAATAACTCTGTAATGCATTTTTACCAATTTAATTGCAGAGGAGCAACTTCAAAAATGAATAAATAAATAAATGAAAACGTCCAAATAAATGCTCAAATAAAAACTTTGTTGTCAAAATAATTCACTTTTTCAAACTTTTAAAGAACGCCCAATGTATGTAATAGTGGATATCATGTTTTGTATATGTGCTAGTGAGTAATCCTTTTATTGCATCCCATATATTAAAATAAAGATCCCTGTAATACTGTTTTTCCTGCTAGGACGGTGTTATTGCCGAGAAGCCTAATACTCAGGTGCCACGATGGTTTAATACTCAGCAGAAACTCAGCTGAGATTATTAATTGCTTATCATTTTCAGAAATGTTAGGAAGTTAGATGTGATTAAAAATAGGTGATAAACTATTAGTGAATAAAATTATCTGATAATTTTTTTTTTTAATTTCCTGCGTCCACAATTCTGTTTAATTTTTTTTTTATATTGAATTGGTAGAGGTGAATACGTTTTAGTATAGCAGTTCAGTAATACAAACATTTATCTCTGCAACGTTTATGCTACCGTTTTATTATAGAGAGGTGCCTTCATAAAACTTTAAATTACTTAGCAGAATATTTAACAAACTTCTCTAAATTCAAAACATTTTCTTGTAGTTTTTGAAATGTTTTTCTTATTTAGATGTAATATAAAATAATAAGTAGGGATACGTAATTTTCGTATTTATGAAATAGATGCGAATAAATGCGAAATTTGGCGTTACGAGCGAATAAATGCAAATATTATTTGTTTACTACTTTTCGGCGAAAACTCGCTGATAAACGGCTTTTTAAGCGAAATTAGGTAATAATAGTAATAATTCATTAACATAATTGCTTATCTAGACCATCCACAGCCTCTCTCTCTATATATATATATATTTGCGAATAAATGCGTAATTTTATATATTGCAATATTTTTTTGCGAAATTTCGATATTTTTTATGCGAAATTTACGTAACCCTAATAAGATAGTAGCTATATATTCCTAAAGAAATTTACTTGTGTTTCAAAAAATATTTTTACTTCACTGAAAAAAAATTTGAATGTATGTAGAAATAAAATTACATAGTTATACCATTCTTTTTAGTAACATGTTATAGGTTACGCGTTTGTACTTTTATTTATGAATAATTATATTCTCTGCCACGCACAAGTTAGTAATTTCTGCAGCAAAAAAAAAAAAAAATCATATAGAAATAGTCACACATTCAGCAAGTGAATAAAATTTGCCCTATTATATCGAATATGTAAGAGGGAATTAAAATTTTCCCCAGTCCTCGTAAATTTTCCCGCGTTTCTTTCGTTGCCTTCCGATATATTTGAGTTGCACGTTTATGTAAGTAGTTGTGTAACTCTATAACTCTTAGTGCAGTGCGCATTAATGCGCGGAAAGAATTGTGCACCGAGCCTGCTATTTGGCATCCATCGCAATGGATTCCGCGCTCGTAACTCCTGACAAAACCACAATAAGCAACAAACACGGGCTGAAGCACCTCTCGAAAAGCTTTTATTCGTCCATTTTTCATTCCATGTTGAAAAGGGGGCCGGGCCGACTTTTCAGGGCGCCCCCTCGGGTGTCAAAAGGGGTTGGCCGCCCCTGTTCGACCCCTAATTGGGGCCACCGCCCACCCGCCCCCCTCCTTCCACCTCTTCTCCGAATGATAAATTAGGCAAGATTTCGGGCGCGAAAATTTATCGCCTGTGACGTCATTAATTTGCATATTAATGAATGAACGAATTCGGCCCGCTCCGCTTTTAAGTATTGTACCCGCGTAGTTAGCGTTCCCTGATCGATATTGTTATGGGCAGGGAAGGTGTCTTTAAATTTTAATACGGTCGAGAGAAGCGATTTTAAATGGCCTTTTTAGCGGAGGTTAGTTGTTGCTGGCTGATTTCCCAGCGTTGTTGCTTTTTCCTCTTGGCCCGCCTTTTTATGTTGTTATTTTTGCAGGTGATTTTCGAATCATGAGTGTCGGAATTAAAAGGGGGTATTTCTGAGCCAGGAGGTCGGCTACAATTTATTTCATTTTATTTTATAGCACCGAGGAATGAATGTTTTATTTCCTCCCTCCCCCTTCGCAAATTGTCTTCATTTTTTATTCTTTATCGTGATAAGCGTTGAAAATGCTAATAAAAAAAAGATATCTTGTAAAGAAAAATCAATGGAGAAAATTGATGTTAACAAGCGTAGTTAACAGGCTAATTCTCTTTTGTAGTGTAATTGATAGCTGTAAAGGAGCATAAAAAAAATGATCTGTCATGTAAGAAATAGTTATTAGCCAGTAAATGACCCGTGGCGTATAAAATAAATTCTAATTTTGTTGACTAGATATTTTGAATAATATTAATTTACAATATGCCTTATAATTGTATTTTTAAAATATTTGTAGGTGTATAAAATTATTTGTACTTGCAGAAAAGAAAGTACTCTCCGAACCAATATGAATGCTTGAGAGGTATGATCGCGTAACTTTGGTGAAAACCAACTATTTTCTGAAGCCTTTTATTTAGAAACAACAATCAAAATTGGAATATTGTCCCTGAACTTTTAAATGCCAGTTTCTCTTAACCGGGGACGAACTCGGTTCTCTTTACCTCGAAGCCGTTGTTCTTCCATCTGATCTAACTGATCTTTTTCCAATCAGCGTTCCAATCTTTAATGATTGATCTATTTTTTTTTTTTTTGGACCAGCGATACAGAAGGTTGGTCTAACATATTTGTATTACTTAAAAATGTGTTAGTTAACAACAGATTAAAATATTTTATTTAAGAATGTGTTAATTTAAATAAATAAATATTTATTTATTAACTATTTTCAATGAAGCTTAATTTTTATCCCCGCATTAAATATTGTCCCAGAGTGCTTAAATGTCCATAATCGTAAACTTGTCATGAGAAAGTGACGAATTATATTTTATTTTTATCATAATTTCAATAGCTTCAAAGAATACGAAGGAATGCCCGAAAAATTAATTAATTCGCTTTTGGTTATTTTTCAAAAAGTAATCAAGTTGTCATGGGTTGCTTCTAAGAAATGCATCCTTATATTTTGAATGATTTTAATGGCATCACTGATGTAATGAAAAATATTCAACGAAAGATGAAAACCTGTGTAAGAAAATTGAAGCGGTCGATGTTCATTTGATTAGATTCAATTTCATTCAACGAATACGTTCATAGCGGATGATATTTTTTTCTTTCTTCTTTTGTGAGAGCCTAACTGTACGTGCAGTTATAATTCCTAATGCAAAAGCTACCTTAGATTTAGATGTAGAACTTGGATTCGATTTTTTAAATAAAATTATTTTATATATATATATATATTTTTAAATTAAAAATAATTTCATAAATAAATTACTAGCTTCTTGGAGAGAAGATAGTTTCCCTGAGAACTAACTCAATCGCTGAATAGTCATGAATTCTTTGTAATACTGATTTGTTGTCAGCATTCTTACAAGCGCTTCGTTTGTCTCCAACGTGTTACCTTAAAAAAAGGTCCGCGAGTATAAGGAATTGAAAACACTGGAGGGCCTCTTTTCTAACCCACATAATTTAAGGCACACACGCATGACTGAAGCCATATAGCCTGGGTGTTATGGTGTAAAATTGGACGTGCCCAGTACATCAAAATCCCATTAGATAACCTCGCACCTCCCCCCCGCAGGGTATCAGGCTCAGGGTGTACACAATCAGTCAAGGGTGTCAGGGGTTGTTAAAACTCGTGTCACTGCTAACTATTTGTCAGGGCCCCGCTGTCCGGCTCTTTCCTGAAATAAATTGACCGCCCCCTCTGCCGGATATGGCAGGATGCATTTGCGGGGACGCTGCTCTCCCGAAAGAAATACTTTGCGTTTTTTTTTTCCTATTTTTCTAGGAATTGGTCGCATAATATTGGGGAGAGACTATAGCTTATTTCATGCTTAAATTATGTTAGTTATACATTGGTGGAAACCGGGACTTAATGTATTTTATCTACATCAGTGTCTTAAATGTACTTTATCTAAAACAGTTCCGTAACTTACTGACTCACTGACTGACATACAACGCACAGACCAAACCGCTGGACCTAAAGTGCTGAAATTTTGCATGGCGATTCTTCTTATACTCTAGGGGTGCACTAAGAAAGATTTTTGAAAAATTCCTCTTAGATTTTTTAAATTGAATTTTTTAGCTGTTTTAGTGACTTTTTTAAAGTTTGCATTTAAAATAATTATTTTAGGGTTATAAAATTTATATCACGAGAAAGATCATAAGAATTCCTTTAAAATGAAATATTTTTCGAATCTTTATCTTCATTTTCTGATTTTTGGGGAATGTTTAAAGATTAATTTTTAGAATTTAATTTATTAAATGCTGATCACGTGATTTCTTTTTCTGGTACTTTCAATAAATTTATCGTCACGTGCATAACAACTAAATAGACAAAAAAAATATTTTTCTTTTCTTGCTAATGCGGCAGACGATTGGACATTATCCAAAAAAGTATTAAAATACAGTTAAAGATATGTTCCTCAAACTGTACTATATTCTTTATTTCCTATTAGATTTAATTTGAATATTTTCTTCTACATTATTTTGTCTATAAAATAATCCGTTACGATTTTTTATAAATATATTTTTTCGTTTTTTTTGCATCAATTGCATACATTGATCGTTTTGTTTATTATAAATATATTTATACATATGTTTGGCATTAATTGCATACATTGACCGTTGTATTTAATTTGAATGTACTCCGTAGCGTAGCGCGGGTTTTCAGCTAGTATCTTATAATTCTGTTTAAGACTATGTTTTATTCAACATATTTTGCTCATACAGTGGAGTTCCGATAATCCAAAATGATTCGGACCAGACCCTTTTCGGATTAACGAATTTTTCGGATTAAGCGAAATCATTCTTAAAATAAACTTAAATTACATAATAGCGTGTGATTACATAAATATTATATATTACGTGTGATTACGCAGTTTATTTTTTAAGGTCTGTCTAAACATAACCAAATATCGGGACGAAATGGGTGATAAGAGAGCGGAACGCTGCCAAGTATAGTACAGCAGAGTGTAAGATGTTCTAACAATACGTCACAGTGCTCGACAGTTGGAGAGGTGCGTCGTTACTGTTAGGCCGTCCGCACACGGAGCAACTCAAAAGAAACTGATAACCGACTCCAATCTCAAACCAGTCCGTGATGAGTCGTAACCTATGTAATTGAATGGAGCCACGCACACGGCGCAACTGGTTACAAACCCGTCAGCAACGCGTTTGTAATCAGTCGCAGGCAACTCAACGTGTCGAGTTGCTAGCAACTTCAGTCGCCAGTTTCTCTTCCGTTGTGCGTGTTATTACACAATCTATGTTATAGCCGCTCTTTTGGCAAGCTGTCAAATGACGTACACTAGTCACGTGACTTCTGCCTAGCGATGAAATGAAATTCTAACGTTTTTTGTTGTATGGAATATGTGCGCCCATGTATGCAGTCCATTTTTAAACGATTGATCAAAGGAATTGAATTCAGTTAGGCCTTCCTCCACGCATGGACTGCCCGGCAGTCCTTATGTGGAATCTTATGATTTTTATTTTATTTTTTTTATTTACTTTTTATTTTTTTAAAATTGAATAACAATAGAATTGATGTTTGAGTAGTATTCAAAAGTTATACAATGAGATAAAATATAGCATCGAATTTTTGTTATGGATCATATCATTGTTAAAAACTATGTTAAGGCTAAGGACATAATCAGAATCTTCAGTTCTCAGTTTGAAAAAGCCAACTTTCTTAAATGTTTTCTACAATTTTCCGATTTTAACTGAACTTCTATTAACGTTTTAATTTATTTGAAATTAAGTAGGGGGGGGGTGGGGGGTGCACGTGCCTCCCTGACGCCACGCCTATGCGTAGGAGAGATAAAAAGAAAGTGACACGTAGATGGGCCCCCAACACGGACTTTTCACTCTAAAATGATTATATACATCAGTATGGTTTAGTTTCTGTATTCCTTTGTTGTCGTCCTAAAAAAATACAAGCTAGTGAGAATGAAGAAAGAGAAGCGTAATGATTTTTTTCCCCACCGCCGTTAGGGCGACCTTCGATCCAGTAAGAAGCAAGGCGGCGGTATATTTTTGCAAGGGGATAATTGCAGAAATTCTCCAAAGTAAAGGTTAATTGCGGATATTTGCCAATTAGTATAGGTAAAAAAAAATGTCATCTGCGTGACGTGTGAAGGTAGTATAACTTCGTTCTGTCTCACGGGGCTTTTACTGCGTCTCTCCAACTTAGTCCCTTCGCTACACACAGTCATGCTTCCCCCACCCCCCTCTCCCAATATCTCCCAATATTTCATTCCCCTCTGTCCATCTTTTATGGATTTCTGTGTCAGCACCTGTACGTTCCTTCTCCAGTCCACATGCTTCTCTCGCTCTCTCTCTCTAGTCACTTTTTTTTTCTCTCTCTCTTTCTTTCCCCTCCTGTCTACAATATATTAGGCAACATTCTCTCCTTAACATTCCTCGATGTGTCCATTAATCCGCCGGGGGGAGGTGAGCTCCCCGTGCCTCCCTATTTCTGGTACCTGGGAGAGTTCATTTGTCAGGAGCCGGGGGGCCAGGATGTTCTTCCCACAATGGTGCATCACGATATTGAGACATGATATTGTATATCGAGCATGTGCTGGATGTCATTACACGAGTAAGCCGCTGTAGGGGCAAAGGCGGAGGGCATTATGACGTCTCTTTCCCGCCATAACTTTGTGGATGACGATGATATATGTGTTAACTCACCGTGGAGTAAAGTGTGTTGAATATAGGGCTTTGCAGAACGTTGGAAATATTTGCAGAACGTTGGAGATAGCTTGATGATGATTTCACATGCACCGTTTGCTAGTGTATAACCTTGTAAAAACCGCTCTTTCGTTTCATGGTTATGTTGCGTCTAATACTGTCGTTTCTTTATGTTTAACCTTTACCTTACGGGGTGGGATAGCATGTATCCCAAAAATATGGGCCCAAGAAAGTGTGTATATATATATGTGTGTGTGTGTGTGTGTGTGTGTGTGTGTGTGTGTATGCATGCATATATATACATATACATATATATACATGCATATATACATATATACATATACACATATATATATACATATATATATACATACATACATATATACATAAATATATGTATATATATATACATATATATATATGCATATATATATATATATATATATATATATATATATATATATATACATATATACACATATATATATATATATGTGTGTATATATATACATATATATATATATGCATATATATATACATACATATATATTCATTCTTGGGCTTGTATTCTTGGGATACATGCTATCCCACCCCGTAAGGTAAAGGTTAAACGCTAGAGTATAGAGACGGAATTTTGGGCTGTTTGAGCCTAATACACCTTTTAGTTATTACATGTACGTGAACAACACTGGCGGACACACTGAGGTAAGATAGACAAAACAGAATGACGAGCGTCTTACGCAATTAGTAATCGACCAAACGTCAACTACACCGGTGCATCTACTGGGGAGAAACGGACAAAATTCACTGGACCTTAAAAATTTACTTTAAAGGTAGCTAATTTTATTGGTATTTTTTATAAAGCCGTATATCTTTCACCCTCATATCTGGAATATTCTTTCTTCGCAAGGAATTCTAGTTGCTTCTCCGAGACAGCGTTACATTCATACACTTGAATTTTCATTACTAACCTCTAAACATAGGGTAATTGAATACTTTTGAAATATATACTGATTATCCCTTTTTGGGGGTTACACTTGCTCCATACTATAAAATGCAGTGATAAATGCAAATTGTTCGAAAAAATCCCATCTAGGCCTGCAAACAAAGGAATATAACAGATTTAATTAAAAAGACTGTGTGTGTGTATGTATATATATATATATATATATATATATATATATATATATATGGCAAAGTTGTGTAAGTCCAAAGCCTTTTGCTGCAAAAACTACAAAAAATTCCTCTATAAATTGAGGAAATTATAATTCATAATAATTATTATAATATTGAAAATAATTATTGCCAATTCTACTATAAATTAAACAGACAGATTACATTTTTGCCCTCAAATAAAAAAAAGTTGAAAGTGTGACTTACGTCAACTTGCCTTTCACCACCTCATATATATATATATATATAATATTAGTATAGTATGTATGTAAATATATGTGTCTGTGTACACATACATTCATAGAAGAATTCTTCAATTCGTCGCCAGTATTAGAAAAAATTTTCAATGTAATATATTGGAAAAAAAAAATTTGTTTATTCAATCGCAAAGAAGCAGCTAAAATTCCTGTGGAAGCAAAATTCAGACAAAATTATTTTGCTTGAGTTATTTTCTATTGTTGCTATGACTGATTAAAACATTTTCTCTAGAAATTGCTGTTTCTTTTTATCATTTTACTGCTTAAATTGTAATGTTAATAACAAAATAAACACCTATTATTTTCTGGGTCTGAAATTAATTTTTTTATAACATTTCATATTTTGTATTTTTCAGTAAATTTAAATTTTATGTGATCTGTACGGTGTTCAATGCCTTTAAATCTTTTAAAAATGCATAATTTTACTGTCTGTCGTAGAAGATATTTTTGTTCAATATATTGCTCACTTTCTGAAAACAAATTCATTTAATTTTATTAAAAAATAATTTTTAAAAATAAATCGTAAAATATTTTCTTATTTTAATTTTATAAAATTTAATTCATTTCATTTTTTAAAAATGTAACGTAAATATTGGACAGTTTTAATTTTTTTTTTAAACTATTGAAAAATATACGTAAATACCGTGTTTGTCCTAATGTGCTTTTAGGTAGTACCTTAGAATTGTTCTCTCTGTATTAATGTAAGTCGTAGATTTATACAGAGGAAATAATTCTACTTACGTTTTGAAACCAGCAATGCCAGAGCAGAAATTGGATGTTGGATGCTATTAATTTCTGAACATTTTAAGTTCGTTCCAATGCAAAAGTTTGCTTCAATGTCATTTAATTTGACGAATTTACTGGAATCTTTCGTTTAAAAGTCCTTTTGCCGAATACCTTGTTGTGTGAAAATAATTAAATTGCCTCAATTGTGTAGATTGAATTGGCAGAGCAAAACCTGGTCGTAAACAGACCATAAATTTAAATCTGTCCATTTTGCCCCAGACTTCCCTCATATAAGGTGTTATATTCTCATATTTCATTGCCAGATATGTGGCGTTACGGTTTCAGTTATTCCTGACAATCGTATATTGCAAGTAGCTTTGATTGGATTTTCTTCCCAAAATATTAATACTCCCCTAATTTGCTTCCAAGTCCAAACATCACCCCCCCCCCTCCCTTCCCCTTATTTAATCCCCCCTCCTCTCCCCCCGGCGGTCTGTGTTTACAACACCGCGGCTGTCACTCAAAAGTTTTGAGCCGGCAGCTGGCGCGAAATAATTTAAATCCCACCATCTTGTTGTCCTGGGTGCCAATCAACTGGTGGCGTTTCCCATCCATTTGCTCTAATTGGCCGCAGTGACACAAGACGTCTGTTTGCGTCACAGGTAGCGTGTGATGATGACGAATGGCATTACGCAAGAGGCGTGGTCGGCATTTTCGTTTTCGCGGTCTGCTTTGTTCGTTTTTTTTTTTATATATTTCATTTTATTTTTTTATTACTATTTTTTTTTAATTCTTTCCCTTCGAGCATGTGTTTTGGCTTTGTGATTTTTTTTCTTCTCTTTCGGAGTCGTTTTAATGTTCATTTGTATATGGGATTGGGGATTTAATTGTTATATTTTGTTTCCGTTACCACTTGCCATATATCACTCTGCGCGCAACGTGATTTCGTGTGTTATGTAGGTACGTGTATTATGCGGTGTCCGTGTTACGTACGCTGTAATTTTTCAATTAAAATTGATAGATTGTTTTTAGCAGTAGCTGCAAAATGCCTTCGGCTGGGAGGTAACAGTTTACATGACGGTAAAGTGATTATTCTCTGAATCGGTGGATAAAGCGCGGTCACAAATTCTCAGACATGTCGGTGAAATTTTTTTTATTTATTTATTATGCTTAATTTTTTTTTTTCATCTTGTTTCGTAAATTCTATTAACGTATGAAGTCTCAGGCCAGATCTACTGAGATAACGATTTTTTTTTTTAGATGTATTTAAAATATCGTTAATTTTTTTTAATTACATGCACTGTTAAGTTTATTGCGATACATTTATTGATAGCTCTATTTTTTGTATTCACACAACATGTCCTAACCATCTTTATCTAACTCTTAATTTTATATCATTTATTTCTATTGCATTCAAAATAAATGATTGCATTCTTAATATATATTGGCTAAGAGATGTAACTTTAAAAAAAATTTTTTTTAAACATGAGATGCACCTTTATGCATAAAAAAAAAAATACGCCTTTAAAATGGGTATGGTCTGAAAGTAACATTAAAATAAAATGAATATTTTACTATCTCTCTCTCTCTCTCTCTCTCTCTCTATATATATATATATATATATATATATATATATATATATATATATATATATATATATATATATATATATATATATATATATATATATATATATATATATATATAGTGGTACCTCGACTTAGGAGTTTAATTCGTTCCATGACTTAGCTCGTAACTCGAAATACTCGTATCTCGAATCAGTTTTCACCATTGATTTGAATGGAAATGCCATTAATTCGTTCCGGGCTCCTCCCAAACACCGCAATTTTTTTATTACGTTTTTAAATAAGAAAAACGTGCTTACAAACGACGAACATTGTATAAAAACGTAATACAATAGAATATACTGCGTAAATTTGTTTTATTGAGTGTAATGTACAACATTTACATTGGAGATATTTTGTAAGTAATTTTGCAGTAAATAAAATATACTTCTTTCTGCCAACAGATTGCATCAACAATAATTGAAACGTATTCATTTTTGTGGGGTGGAACATATGGGGGGCGAGTGCAACTTGAGATTTATAAACTTTTAGACTTTGTTTTCTCAAAACTATGAATTGTTTTTTCAACAGTTGTGTTTTGTAAGCCATGTGTGGTGTGAACGCATGTACAATTTTTAATTGTTTTTAATGTTAGAATTATTTTGTACTTTTACGTATATTAATTCATCCTTTGTGGAGATCTTTATTCTTAATTTTTTTATTTTTTTTTACTTATTTATCTGTATTTATTTTTATGTGTATGCAGATTCATTTAAATATTTTTGTTTTGACATGCGCATATTAACGTGTGAATGTACTGTAAAACTTCGTTCATCCGGATCTCCTGATAATCTTGATCAGATTCGTAGACATTGTTTTCATTCAATGTTCACATCAGATAATAACTTTTAACTATGATAGCAAGAACGTAACTACAAGTACGCCAAATAGTCGCTTTTTAGTTTTATTCAATGTACATTTCCTGCATAGATTGTACAATAAATTATGGTAATAAATTGCTTTTTGTTGAGTTTAAGAAAGCTTTACTAGACGTACCAATTCTTTGTTAAGAAACGATGTGAAAAGTTATTTTAGTATTTTTTAATGTCTTTTAAACAATACAGTGTAATTTTGTTACAAAACATAATTTTATATCGTAACAAACGGTAAGTCTACTTAGTTAAGGATTTTGTTTTGTTTATTATCCATATTACCCTGATTTTCGATTGTCCGTATGAACGAGGTTTTACTGTACTATATGCGATTATGTTTTTCTAGGTATATGTTTATTTTAAAATTTACCCTATCAACAGTGATTTATATATATTGATAAAACATACCTCTGTGCTTTCATGCAGTTTTGCGTAAGTATTTGTGACTAAACATGTATTATTTCTTCTTTGTGTACTATGAGTGTATTCATTATGATAGCCTACATTTAAAAAATGACTACCGAAGTAAGTAACCTGAAATTATTTTTCTTTATTTTTCATAGCCTATAGGCACAATGAACAAACTTATTTTTATTAATTTAATACTATATTTGACTCTTATCTTTGCGACTGGTGTATACTTTACCTTAGGTTTGACTTTTTACGTAACACCAACATGTTACTACGTTAACCATTCAGGCATCTAAAACGATTGGAGAATCCATAAAAATTCTATACTTAAACTCTCAATTTTGTTTTTATCTGGAAGTCAGAGTTTCTTTATACACTCGCATAAAAATTCAAGGACAAAACAAAAAAAATTGACCAAAAAAAAGAAGTAATAATAATAATAATGGCGAAACGTTATTCCTTACGGTACGATTCCCCCATTTTCGCAAAAATTCGCAAACGCAAGCACCTATACGAAAAAGGGAGTTGTGCAGCCATTTTTCTAGGAATTTCAGTATTAAGGACTTCAATTAGGTATCATTTGCCATAAACTTCAGTCTGAGACAATGGAAGTGAAGCCAACAATAGGATTTCGCAGTCGGTGGGCATTGTTTATGATGCAGCTGGGAAGGCATGTTATTTATATCCCATCATGAGACGGGGAGTTCGAAAGCACACGATTGTAGACCGTTGTGGTGATGATACACAAAAACAACATTCGGTTGGACCCTCTTGCCTTCTGTGTATTGTCACCTGTCTGAGCTGAAAAATAAATACTGTTTGCGAGTCAAATCTTATGCCTAAAGGTATCATGTGTATTAAGAAATCAGTTTGGAGCGGAAAACTCGCTTTTTTTTTTCAATCTTTAATTTTGTGTTACTTGTCGTATCCCATTTTAATTCATAACCCTTAATTTTATAAAATGTAGTTTCCTTTTTTTAAAAATTTTATCATTTTTTTTTCAAACCTTTTTTGATCGGTTTTTACTAACTTTAAGACTTGTTTTAATTTCCTTATAACGAATTTCTTTTCAATGAAGTTTTTATGGAATGGATGTCACTTCGTGAAATATGGTCTCCAATGTATTTGTACTTTAGCACATTGTTGACTGGTGATGATTTAACTTGACTTTTTTTTTCCGTATGATTACGTTCCTCAATAACGGTCCTTCGAATAGATAAAAAGTTATAATTTTGGCAGCAGCGCGCCAAACCCAGTAGCAGTAAAACAGTCAAACAGAAAAGTACCAAAATGCGTCCCCCCCCCCCAAAAAAAAAAAAAAAAAAAAAAAAAAAGAGGTAAGCGTACGATAAGTAATCCTACGTTAATAACCCGCGGTAGTTTCGTTAGTGAAGACTACCTGGAAAATATATATATATATATATATATATATATATATATATATATATATATATATATATATATATATATATTCTTTTTTTTTTTTTAGCACGCAAATATTGAAGACAATTTAGGATAAAGGAAACTCATTTTGGAGACATTTTTGATCCACAGGACATTGCTTTATTTGAAAGCTACCTTTTCTATGATCTGAGTCAGTAGTCTATGATCAATCAGTATTGGGCAAATCCTCACATTTTATGATTTAATCTGTGAATCTTAGACACCCCCCCCTCCCCCATATAAAGAAAGCAGATTCCAGAAAATAAAAATTCCATACTTTATTCCAAAATTTCGGTCTTTTGCTGGTAACTTGTGTATGTATTTAAATAAAACTGCCAGTCAACAATGTGTTCGAATATAAAATTCTTGATTTTTTTACGTTGCCTCCGCCCGCCCCCCCCCCCCCTGCTTCTCCCTAGCCATAATGTTCGGTACACGGTGGTCAATACAAAAATTTAGTCACTTCATAGATTTGATAAGTTAATAAACTAGTGTAAGTATCAATCAATCCAGGTATAGGGTTAGCCAAAACTTCGTAAAAACTTTTAAAATTCGTGAAAAAAGGGAAGAAATCATGATAAAGAAGTGCGGTTTGCAAGAAAGGGCTCACAAGGAAGTCTTATTTTTTTTAGCATTCAAAAAAAGTTTAAAAAGTTAAAAAGTCACCGGTAGATGGCACTGACATGCGAGAGATTCAGCAGTATTATGCAAATCAATCTTGCAATAAAAGACCGTGATACACGAGGATTTGGAGGATCGGCCACGAAGTGGAAGACCCTTGTTGGTGGATGACCGCATTACTGCGGTGGAAACCGTTATGAATGATATGGCGGCGGAATCGTCCCCGGGGAGTAGCAGTGGTCGCAAAGCTGGACCAGTAACTCTACCAGTGAAATTTTTTATTTTTATTTTGCTGCTGAAAAAAATTCGACTTTGTGAGCCCTTTCTTGCAAACTGCACTTCTTTATCATAATTTCTTCCCTTTTTTATGAATTTTTAAATTTTTTACGAACATTTGGCTCACCCGGTACATAAAAGTAAATTTGTACTATGGAATATTCAAATTAGATAGATACTTTTAAATTAAATTTCAGTATGTAAGTGAGTAACAATTATTTTATTTTCAAATAAAATTGCCATCTTTACATGAAGGTGCGCAAAATATAGTGATACCATAATTGAATATAGTGTCGTATTAAATTACAACCAGTAAGAAGAGGTATATTTGAAGCATGTTTGTAACAGCGTCATCTTACTAGTATTATATCTCTTATTGAAACCTGTTACAATTTTTGCTTAAGTATGGCATTAAAATACCTATTTTAGCAATGTTGTATAAATCCAATTTTGGAAAATTATAAAATTTCAAATTAAACGATCAAATTGACATTTTTTTTTTTCTTCTTTCGGGTACAGTTTCAATGATATTAGAGCCTGTAGAAATTTGAACCAAAGGAGTCGTTTTTGCTTCAAAATTGGCAGAGGTAATTTTTTAGTATTAGTACACAGGATTTTTTACGAATACGGTTTTTCAACAGGAAATTTCAAATCATAAATTTAAATTGAAATAAATCTAAATTTTATTTCAAAACGTTTCAAATACAGTTCATAATACGCAGAAATAAAATACATTTAAAAATTCACAGAACTTAATTATAGTTTCTCGCATTATATAGTAATTAAATTTCCTATTGGGTTCTCTCTTTATTCTCAAATATCGCGGTTTGCATGAGCGAATGGTTAATATCATGAGGTTCCTAGCGCTCTGAGAAACGAAATTAAGTATTATCTTAATAGATTTGCGACCATATTATACGCATTAGAATTTTTCTTATTATGAATGGCAAGTGTAAGCATTCATATGTGACCTTAAATTACCTTTGGAAAAAGCCGCATAGCTTGTCATTGCGGTAATTGCTTTCAACTAACTTGCTTATCGCTTTTTCGAGCTACCATACCGGATAAATCTTGAGCGATGAAAAATCGTTCCAGGGTGTAGTAAATTCTTACTGCATTATCTTTGTTCTGATCCTACCTGTCACTTAGAGATGAAGGCTTCTTTTTATTCCTCGTGGTATTTGATCCTCCTGTCTTACACGCACAATACACTTGCTTCCCCTATCACGATAAGGTTGACGCTCGATGTTATCGACGAGTATGATTTGTGGCCACAAATGGAGGGAATCTTGTCTTGATCTTCAGTGTTCGCACTTCTCGCAGTTGGCCAAAAATGGCGGTCTTCAAAGTTCAGATTTTTTTCAACCCTTTTTTTTCTTGCCATGCAGCCAAAATCTCGTTAAAGGTATTTGTGAATCTCGTGATGAGACAATTTTTGAAGAAATAAAGAAGGAATTTTCTCTTTTGTGTGTGAGATGTAAACTTAACTGTATAAATATTTTAACTGTGTTCGAGTACAGTAATTCGACCTTATTGTAGAAATTGTATTTTATGGGTTATCTAAATGCCTTTTTTTTTTTTTTTTTACTACTGTTCAAAACGCTGTTGTTTTAAATGCTGTGTGGTGCCAGTTTACGTAGTAAGGCTTTTATTTTAAGGGGGGAAAAAATTTCGTCTAATTCAGTGGCACGTAAAGCATTTTTTTCTCTTTATATTTTACAATGAATTTTAGGTATTCAGGTTTATTTTTAATTTCTAAATATGAAATATATATACTTTTTCATTTCAAAATTTTATCCTTTTCCTTCTTTATTGTACATTTGAGGAAAATAAATGTTAGTTTTTTTTTTTCTTTTTACGTAAAATTTTGAGTTTAAAGACTACTGAATGAGGTATCATGTTTGTGAAATGATTCTTATTTTGGATCAAACCCTATCTGATTTACTTTTTTTTTTTTTTTTTTTTGGCAGTTATATATATCTAAAATTATCGGGAAATGCCATGCGGGTATTTATTTCTCTTTGGAACAATTTGTTTTTCTGATCCAGGTCTTTCTATCTGCTTCCTTTTGTTTTCAACTGCTTTTCAATTGTCATAATCATAAAAATATTTTCGTAATAAATCTTTCACACTTCTTAGCTGGGCACGCAAACCAAAAAAGATGTCAGAAATTAAATTTAGGGTATGCGAAACAACCAGCGACCGTGCTACTTAAAAAGTGGTGAGATAGTTAACCAG
Source organism: Dolomedes plantarius (assembly GCA_907164885.2). Classification (NCBI taxonomy): domain Eukaryota; kingdom Metazoa; phylum Arthropoda; class Arachnida; order Araneae; family Dolomedidae; genus Dolomedes; species Dolomedes plantarius. Next base: position 29,181,247 of record OU015502.1, read on the forward strand.
TAGAGAGAAATATCAAGAAACTCACACGTAGTTGGTAGAAAACTCTTTGGTCGTTTAAATTGAAGATTCAGTAAGAAAAGCAAGAGACAAAAAATCTCACAATACGTGCGAATGGTGACAATATCTTAGTTAAAGTTAGGTTTCATTTAGTGGTGTCATTTGCAATTACAGTAGCTATGTTCTTAAAGTTTCTTCGTTACATATCTTCTTCAGTTGTAGTCTCAAGTAAAACTTTAATAATTATTCAGTTTGTCAATGTTCACTTAATTTGTTTCATACAACAGAACCCTGTGAAGCGTCGAGGGACTTAGGTATAAACTTTGGTATTTCTTTACAAAGTGTGGAACGTAACATATGAACGTGTCAGATATTTAATCTGCTGTGGGGAATATTGTGACTAACAACAAAAAATCATCCACTGCAAAACTACAAAGAAAACATACTTGAATGATTTTTGCTTGTATAAATTAAATTTTAAAATAGCATTTGCAATTTTTTTAAAGCAAAAAATGTCTCCAGGTGTAGCATTTCTTTCTCCATTACGAAGTACAATTAAATAAATAAATAAAAATATATATATATATATATATAATATATTTATAAAAAATTCGTAATTTTTTACAGACAAAATAATGTAGAAGAAAGTATTCAAATTAAATCTAATAGAACACACTAAAGAATATACTACATTTAATATAGTACTGTTTGAGGAACATATCTTTTACTGTATTTTAATATTTTTTGAATAATGTCCAATCGTTTGCCGCATTAGCAAGAAAAAAATTGTCATTTTATTTCGTTATGCACGTGACGCAAAATTAGTTTAAAGTATCACAAAAGAAAGGAAAAAAATTATAGAATCTATTAAAAATTATCATTAATGAATTAAATCTACTAAAATCGATTACATTAAACTGACACAATACTAATTAAATTACGTATAATAGGAAAACGCCGAGGCAATAGTTTTCGTTCGTTATATCCATGAGTTCGTTATATAACGGGTTATTATATATATATATATATATATATATATATATATATATATATATATATATATATATATATATATATATATAAATCCAAGTTGGCTATCCTAGGACACATTTTCTCCATAGGTTTAACATTGAGGTGAGTGAACCCAATAGAATTAGTACACGGCAGCCTTAACGCGAAACATTTTACGTACATAGCTTGGCAAATTACGCACTAGAAAGAAGACTCACTTCAACCATTCAACTTCGTTATTTAACGGAATATAAAAGCTCGTTTATTTTTGCATCGCCCGGAAATCATCATATCAACGCTAACACCTGCGTTAAGAACCGAACTCCAAGGATTATATGCGTTGTACTTTTCCGAAACCTCGTTTTTATCCCCCCCGCCTTCCTTTAAAGCCATCTCTGAAGAGTCCATGCTCCTATTCTAATCTTCTTTTCTCGAAGACCACCTTCCAGCTTCCCCTTTTGTTTTCTTTTTTTTTAGTATCTTCGAAACATCTTGAAATTTCGCCAAGAATATTAGTGGCAGTTGTCTTCGCGAAAACATTCGCGAAACTTTTTCGCAAAAAATAAACTTTTACTTCGCTCGGCGGGTGGAAGAAGGGAAAAAAGAAAAAAAGAAAAAAAAAAAAAAGAAACTGCCCTGGAAGGTTACAACGCGGCACCAAGGATAAAATTGTGGAAAATAATGTCCCCCTAGTGATTGCTCTAATCCCAGCGTGCCCCATTGTTTGAAAGTCCGCAGCCAGCTGATAAGCAGGCCTAGCATCTCCCCGGAATTCTTACTTTTCCAGCTTTTACTTTTTTCTTTTTTGTTTTTTTGCTTCTGCTTCAAATGATCTTAATCTCTGGTAAGCCTTTTTCCTCTTTGTTATTATTTAGTTGGTTATTTAGTTATTTATTGACTTATTTTAGTGCCTGCCTTGTGCTCTGTCCGTTGGTTTTTTTCTTCCCTGCTTTCCCCTCGCCTTATTTTTGCTGCTGCTGCAACAGGCCTTATCTTGCTGACGTCACGCTGGTCCCATAATCCATCGCGAGGGGTATTAGGCCCAGGATAAGGAAAGGAGGGAGTGGGGGGCTGGCGGAGGGCTAGCTGGGACTAATTATGAGGCATTTTTTCGCTAGGTGTGTTTGTTAGAAGTTGTGTGTGTGTGTCAGCGAGTCTCCCAGTCCGTCCATTCTTGCAATCGTGCCCAAGAATCTATCCACCGATAACGGACTGTACACCGAGAGGCAGAAGGAAAAAAAATCTTTTATATATAATAGCGTCTTCTTATGTTTTATTATTATTGTTCAGATCTTTTCTATTAAGAGAACTTTTTTTTTTCCCCTTCAAGAACTTTCTAGATTTGGAATGTTTTGCTGGTGTTTCCACTATTCTGAAGAATTCTTTAGAGTTCTTTTTAAAAAAAAAAAGTTTGAGAAATCATGGAGAAAAAATGCCTAAATTTCTATCTGTCCAAATCTTGTTTTAAATCTCTGGTGAAACAGTTTTAATTAGTGATTTATGGACATGTTACTTAGCCAAGATTTAGAAATTCCATTGCGCCGTATAAGGAAGCTGCATTTTTAAGCGATAGCTGAAGTGTTTATGTGTGACAGGCTCGTTCAACGCTCCGTGATTTATTGAGCGAAATTTTAAGCTACATAGTAACGCACGTTTAGTAACTAAGCCATGAACGATAGGCACGCTATATTAAAATAAATTGATTATAATTTAGCCTATTATAACGTCATTATAATAATGATTTTTATTAAGGATTTATTATAAATTATAATATATGGCAGCCATTGATCATCTTTCCAAAGTTCTATTATATAGAACGTTTGTAATTTCCATGCAAACAATATATTTTGTGGGATGAAGTCTTTACAACTCAAGTAAACGTTGTTAATTTTTGTTCATAGTGTTTTTTTCTCTAGCAAGAGGCAAAAAACGCTTTATAATTTATTTATATATATATATATATTATATATATATTATAAAGGAGTATATATATATATATATTATATATATATATATATATATATATATATATATATATATATATATATATATATATATACTTATGATTTATGTGTTTTTTTTTTTTTTTTTTTTTTTGCTTTTCTTTTAATTTTATCCTGGAATCATAAATTTCGTAAAATTGATCGGTTATCGATGATTATAATTTATCAAACTAAAGCATATGTATCGTATAAAATTAGTCTGAAATATCAGGATTTTACTTTTTATTGCCTATGGTAGACTTTCTCTCCCTTTCTAAACATTAAGTCAGTTATAATCCTTTTGAAAAATCCAAATAAAACGATCTTTGTTCTGAGACATGTAGTTCGTAATATTCACTCTTACCATCATTGTAGATTATTTATAATTGTATTATGATGCTTCTGCTGTAATGGGGCGAAAAGTATTAAGCTTAGTGCCCTTTGGTCTATATTAGTTCTACGGTGCCCGGTATATTGGGCTTAAGTCAAAAACATTGATTTAAATATACCAAGTTATTGGCTTTTATACCAATCGGAGAACAATAATTTCGACTTGAGTGTTTTGTACAAAGAAATGTACTTTTTTATACAAAATTGATAGACTTAAGCCTCTTATACAAGTCAAAAGATTTTTGTTCTTTTTTTAACAGTACTAACAAATATCTAAAAACCACTTTTTTTTACTACTTAAGCCCTTTATACCCGGCACCATAGAGTTATAGTCCAATAGACTTCTGTTCTTGATGCTTGAGTGTGCGAGTTGGGACGCTTAGCTTAGTTTTCTTTTAAAATGTGTCTCATATTATATGTTGAATTCTATATATACAAATATAGTAATAAGCTTAGTGCCTTGTGATTTTTATTCAGTTATAGTCCAATAACATTTGTTCCTGATGCTTGAATGTGCGAGTTGGGACACTTAGCTTAGTTTTCGTTCAAAATGTGTCACATAATGTGTATGTTGAATTCTGTCTGCATTAATATGGAGCTCAGTTAATTTGGATTTCATACGGATGTGTGTGCGTGTTTGTGTAACATAAGATTAATTGGCTGAACAGTTATTCACCAAAGCCATCTCTGAGTTTGGTTGGCACTAACCCGTTCTTCTCTGAATATGTGACCAGGAAATGCTTCCTAATTTATCGATCGCGGCTTTATTCAATATCGAGCACATTTCCACCCCTCTCCCCTCCCCTCCATGCCAAACCGTTCTCTACGGATTCTTCCCAGCCCATTTAGCGATTCTGTGCCAGACCTTGCCGAAACTTTCCTAATAAAAACTGTTTACCGTCCACGGGGGCTTATCCTTCGCTCCCGCCAACAAAAATAACCAGAAGCGAAGTGAAGTAAGGAGGAAAGAAGGGAAAGGGAAAAAAAAACACTCGCCATGCTAGTGATGGATCAAACTAAGTAACCTAGTGGACAAGTATGCCGTAAGAGGATTGCAAGAGATTAGTCCGCTGCATGAACTGCAAGATTTCCCTCCCGTGCCTTTATCCCGATATATACTGCCACGCTACTTGCCTATTTCTTTTTCTCCGCGGATGGCAACGTCTGAAAATTCGAGGGCCCCCCCCCCCCTCCCCGTTCTGTGTTTGAGGAAGGTCAAAGTGGGAGGGATGGGGGTGGACTATAGGCATTTGCCCTGTGGGCTGGAGGTATTTTATGTCCGGCCATTAAGAAGGGCTGTTTGTACGGTTTCGGTGTGGAGTGGGGGTTTATCTGGTGCTCGAACATGGCTCTTTGGTTGGAGGTAATGTATATCGAAACGTTAGAGATATTTATATCGATTCTAGGACGTCTAGAAGTGATGGGTGTCCATGGCGTGACCCTGTGGCGCAACCAGAATCAATTTCTTCCCGGTTATGAGACCCAACAAATTCGAGGTGTGGAATAGACGAGTTTCGAAGAGACGAGTGCCTGCCGCTTTAACACTTTAATATATATAGATTATATGATTTATGAGATAAAACTTACGTATTAAAAGCTTATAAAGTATTATCTTAAAATGTATATGAATAAAATTTTCCTTTTTCTTTTGTAAATGAGGTTAGAAATTTACTTAAAAAAGGAATGATGTGTAATATGATATATAATGTCTCTTTACCTTAATCGTTAAAAAATAATATTTGGTTATATTAATTGAACACAAAAGGTATAAGAGAATGTCGCCGTTTTTCGTAACTACTCTAGTCAAAATTTTGAAGGTCTATATCTTTATTCTTTCTTTCTTTATCACTTATCCTCTATCTCCTCTTTCTTAAATGACTCAATTATGTATTGCTAGTGAACATAGCGATTTTATGTTTTAAGTCACTTTTACTTTACACTCTAGAACGATAGCCTTAAAGCATATTAGGTATTCTAGGAGACTGGATCCTCTGATTTTTGCAGTCCTCTGTCTATATCTTGTCGCCATGTCGAACAAGTTGTAATTTGCGACGCGATGTAACTCATTAACCCATGGCCGCCGTAACAGTTTGTAAGCACAAATGGATTCCGAGCGTTAAGTTGCAAAGTGGCATTACTGCCAACGAACGACGCCACTGATTTGAGAGTTTAAAAAAATTAAAACGCGCTTTATCGCAGTAACTTCGGCAGGGATCGATGGGTTGAAATCCATCTGGTAGAGGACAATTTATCTTTCCTCCAGCATTAAAACATATCTGCGAGGCACCGCGCCTCAGATAGAACCTTTCTGCTAATAGTGTTCATTTTAAAGCATCTAATAACTAATCTGGAACTGCGGAATATATTCCTTGAAACTTCGGTTATCCTCTTGCTAATTGTCTCCTCCTAATCAGGACCCATTTCGCATATTAACCCTTTCCCCGTAACCGTATACTTTTCTCCTTTTCATCACCTTCCCTTGATCAGGCCTTATTTAAATCTTCCTCTTCGCATTCTTCGCAGGAAGAATCGTCTGCCCACTCCCCCGCAACCCCCCCTCCCCTCGAGTTTCTCTGCCCTTAATCCGAGCACGTCTTGCCCCGTACTTAATGAAAGGCTTAGGGTAATCGCCGACTCTTTTGCCTTAAATTTTGAAGTGTCAATTCGTTTTCCCTCTGCTAATAACCGGTTTTGATATCGCCCCGGTACCCCCTACCCAACTTATCGTGGATTTAAAGCCGCCTCGGCCGGAATATTAAACCGGATTGGACCGGATAGCATTCGGGATGTGTGTCAGGGCGTTTCGGCCACTGCTACCGTTCCTCAGCCTGTAATTATTTATTGAGAGCGGTCATATTGATTGTTGTTGTGCGTGTGAATGCGTACTGTTTGGGAATAAATACTTTTCGATTCGGATTAGAAGTGCCTCGTTCTGTCGAGGCCGGGCATAAAGCTCTGATTCGAGAAATTTAAATCTGCCTTGAGCTTTTTCCTTCCGGCTGCAAGTCGAAGCTTAAAATTGTTGTAGGATTTCGTTGTGTGAGAGAGATTGATTTGGGACGACGTTTGACGACCCTGCACTAAACCGAACTGAGACAAAATTTTCAACGGTCACAGCAGAGGGGAAATTCGTACTTATCAAGTAATGGTGAAATCTGATTCGTAAAGACTCTTTGAAAGGGATGTTTTTAATTACATTTTATAGTGTATTCATCATGATAACACTCAGTATCTTTTCTTATTCACTTCCTCCAGATTTTGTTGATACCATCTGTTGGTTCAAAGGGGAATCCTTATTTGCGGCCAATAGTATTTTATTTGAAGGAAAAGTTGCTAACTCGGTAAAGGCCACTAAGTTGGAAAATTTAAAAAAATCTTTGGAAGACGGCAAATTCATCTGATGTACTCGCATTTAAAATATTCAGCCTAGAGAAATTACTTCGTATAATAAGAAAACAAATAATTGGATTCTTTCGATGAATTATGAATTGCAGTAATGGATTGATGTATCCCCCAAAAAGGCATTCATTTTAGTGCTCTTTTACCAGTACAACCAATTACCAATTTATTACTACCAATGACGAGAGGTTTAGTTGTATTAAGATATAAGAAAGAAGTCCACTAATAGTTTTCGGTAAAGGCCACTAAAATGAGGATTGGTATAAGAAAATTTAGAAAAATCTGTGAAAGACGGCAGATTTGTCTAAAATACTGATATCTAAAGCATTCTTTTATTTAGCACCGAAAAGCTACTTCGTATATTAATGAGAAAAATAAATGGATCCTTTCGGTGAATTATGAATTGCAGAAATGGATTGAAGTATCCCAAAATGGACATTAATTTTATTGCTATATTGCTATTTGACCGATATTGCTAATTACCAATTTATTATTACCAATGACGGGTGGTTTAGTTGTATCAAAGTATTAAAAAGAAGCCAGTATTTGCACAGAGAAGCTACTTCTTATATTAATGGGAAAATAAAAATGGATTCTTTTGATGAATTATGAATTGCAGGAATAGATTGAAGTATCCCAAAATAGACATTAATTTTATTGCTATTTGACCGATATTGCTAGTTAGCAGTTTATTACCAATCACTAATTTACTATTACCAATGACGGGTGGTCTAGTTGTGTCAAAGAATTAGAAAGAAGTCAGTAATTGTTTTGAAAAAATTTGTGTACAATATGCTCTGTAATTTATCTCGGATTGGTTTACTGCCCAATATCATTTAACACAATGACGACCAACAGATGGAAAACGATATTAAATTGCCAAATAGTTGTATTTATTCCTTGTTCATATTGAATGCGTATAAACTACGTACTCCAAGATGTTGTAAATTTGCAAATACTAAATAAAAAATTTCCCCCTTGTTTTCGTACGCGAAACGAAAAGAGATATCTAAAAAATTTATTACATAAAAACCTGAATATTAGATCAAAACTATAAATCAAAAGAAATCACCATTTCGAAAAGTATTATTAATTATTCATATTCGAATCAAGGAAAGTATAATTCGAAATTTTAATAGGATATCTCTTCGAGCAAGAAAAAATATACTGCTTTGATAAAAAAAAAATGTAAAAAGAAAAAGTAAGATACTGATTGAATTCCAGATTTGAAATTCGAAATCAACTTTAATAAATAAATAAATAAATAAATAATAAAAAAAACTTCTCTTTCCCGACCAATTGCAAATTTATAGTTCTTTCAAAATTAAAAGGAAAAGATGGGTTAGGAGCTGCTTTTTTTTTTAATTCATTTTTTCCCTTTTTCGTAATAGGATACATTCAGAACAACAAATAAACGGAAAAACTCATTAAAAGCGAAAAGGGAAAATTTTTCCCCAGCATAACTTCAATCAAGCAACGAACTCTTGAAATTTAATAGGAAACAAAAACCTGGAGGGGAATAAAAAAATAAAAAAGGGAAAAAAATAAAAAACTAGAAGAGCAAAAAGGAAGGGAAAAAATATCATTTATAATATGATTGGTTGAAATATTCTACGCTCTGGACAAATTAACTGTTATTGATTCAACAAAAACGGGGGGTAGAGACTGTTTAAATATTCGTCGAAACGTTTTAAAAGCGATTAAATATAATGCATACTTCAGGAAGTTAACTACTTATGATGAAATTCTCTTTTAAATGTAGCAATTAGCCGCTAGAGGGCACTCAAGTCTTAATTTACACCATTTTCTCTCGACGGATATTTTTTTAATTTGTTATTTTAATTTTTTTTATGGAAAAAAAAACCGTTGAAAGTCGTAGATGTGTATTAATAATGCACACCTAAGTTGATTTGAGAAGTAATTTATATATTTTTTTTAAGCGTCGTCATATTTTGCTACTCATTTTTCCCACGATGGGGGTCATTTAAAAAATGATTATAAGAGAACAATTGCGGAAAGAGTGCATTAAAATGTGTTTGATGCCACTTGCTTGTTTTGAATGTTTTTTTTTTTTTTTTTTTAGCGCCTATATTCGTAATGTAGTTTTTACTGAGGTGAAAACATTAGGTGCTCGCTGACAGTTCTGCAATATAATTCGTTGTAAATTAAATTATATTAGCCTGTTACGTAAAATGCAGAATTGCAGCCGTTATCGAGGAATTTTATTTTCATTGCAGGTTCATTTGTACCTATTTGTTAAAGACCAAAGGGGATAAAAATATTAATGTGCATTATGCATAAAAGTAATTGAACCATACAAACATACCTGAATAATGGTAAAAAGTAAATTTAAAATATTAAATATCACTGATATATATATATATATATATATATATATATATATATATATATATATATATATATATATATATATATATATATATATATATATATATATATGTGTGTATACACACTATCATAATATATATGCTGTGTAACTTCTCTGTGGCGGCCAATAATAGTTCCGAAAAAAAGAAAGCCGTTTTAAGGGGTGACTAAGAAAAGGAGGTTTCTTCCATAACAATAGCTCTATGGAGTCTTTAATTAGTTCTGAACAAATGTAACCATTTAGATTGTTGGCCGGCTAGAGAGGTTTCATTGTGTGTGTGTATGTTTATATATACAGTGGAATCTCGATCTATCGTTTTTCAAGGGACCGATTGAAATGAACGATTAATGCGGGAAAACGATAGATGCGGAAACATAACAAAGCAATATGATCGTTGGGACTGGATAAAATGAACCACACATACGGAAAAACGATGGATCCGAAAACGATCGATCGAGATTCCACTGCATATATATATATATATATATATGAAAGATTATATATATATATATATATATATATATATATATATATATATATATGTCAGTGATAAGTTTAATTTTTTAAAATTTGACATTTATTCAGGTATTTATTTTTATGTTTCAATCATATATATATATATATATATATATATATATATATAAACGGCATCAAAGGTCTCTTTTTCTCATAATCACAGGTATTAGCGGTCTATTTGCCGGCTTGCTTTCCATTCGTTTCGCAAGGCATTATGCTTTTTAAAAAGTCCGGAGGAAATATAAATTCGTGACTCTACCGCTAAAACCAATTTCCGAATTCTCCCCCGAACGAAGGCGGCGTTCTGAGAGAGAGAGAGACGTTATCACTGGAGATTTTGGCGACAATAAACGCCAAAACCTTTCCAATAACAATGAGGGAAAAGAAGCCTTCAATTATTCAGGGATAAACGCAATACAAACGCAACTTCATTACATGGATTGGAATGGAGCGGGGAGGGAGGGGGGCTGGGGGGGGGGCTACGATTCCGAATACAACGACGAATTCGAAATCAGAAAAGGGAACCTTATCAATCAAAGGGGTGTCACCACCGCTCGCCCATTTTCAATGGGGGCGCAGTTTTCTGCCTGAATATAATTGCCTTCGATTCGGCTTTGTGTTTAAAGCTTTTCGGCCGGGCGCGATTACAAGTGTTTTCGACCCCCCCTTCCTTATGAAGGAGCCCCCCCTGGTGGCACATTTCGTACGCCTGCAGGCTATTTTGATTGATCAGTGTTCTCCCCCCTCCTTTCCCCATTTTCGTGACTGGTACGAGATGCAGAGGGCGCTGTGGTCGCCCCGAATTGTAAGCCGTGGAGCACTAGATGGGTAGAAAGGGGTTGATACGTGTGCTCTTGACCCTGGTGCAAACGGGGTTTAACTTTCGATTTTTTATTATTGCCAGTAGCATGTGGCTAGGAGGGGCAAAGGCTTTTTTTACGTGCACTAGTATGTTTAAAATGTCAGGTATACTAAAGTTTTATTGGTCTGCGATTGTTGACTATCATAGACGCTGCAGACGAAGTGACCCGGCATTCGTTTCCCGCCATCGGAAATTTGTGTCTGTACCCTATATCTTAGCTTGCTTTTTCCCTCCTCAATTTACGCTCTTATGAACTTTTAAAATAGGGAAAATCGGTTTTCCGCGTGCTTTGAACAAGGGATTTTTATATTTGTCCGTAACGTAGGTCTATGAGGAGCAAATGTCCTCTTTTCTATGCTATTTTGCTCTGTTGTAATGGACTAACCGGTAAAGTAGAGCTCTGGGATCTTATACCGGCCTAAAAGAAACCCTAGACAATTAGTGTCTATTCATTACATCTTAACAGGTTTCTTTCCTTTTTTAACTATTGTTAGCCGAGCGATGGAGCCTGTGGGTTCGAGTCCAACTGGTGGCATGAATGTTTGTGGCCATTCGGAATCGGCTTTAAACTGTAGGTCCCGGTCTAATGAGCTCTTCTGTAGCAAAATTTTCACCGTAGCGCTCTAAACTAACCAACCAACCCTTTTTAATTGACTCCTTTACAAGCGTCTGAGAGGAATTTCATCTTTTACACGTTTGCTTTGTTACATGTTCGCAGAAAATCCGTGCTCTTATGGTTGATAGAGCAGTGGCGCAACCAGAATCTCTCCCGAGGGTGTTCTCTTTGCTTTAAGTAAGGACCAGTGAGTCAAATTTACGATTTTTTCTTTAAATAATTCACAAAATAAACATCAATATACTTTTATTTTTTCTGGAGATCTTTGCGGGGAAGTTAATCTTAACTTTCCTTAGTGAGTATGGTAAGACAAACTCTAGAGAAGTGACAATGAAAGTAGTCGTCTAGAACTTGCCTCTTTTCGTCGTGGGATGTTTTGACAACGTTTTTGCACCAGTAGACATCAAAGATAATTGCATGCAGAGCAATTTTGACACCAGTTAAATTTTAAGGCTTTCGGATTTCGTAGCCTTTCTGAATGTCAATCGGTTGTGACTTACAAGGGGTCGAGATCTCCATCTATGACTCTTAGATACGATGCCAGTCTGAACCAACCTTGGTTCGTGACGTCTTTGTTTCAATTTCAACGTGTGATTGAAATCGAAGGCATTGGTGCATAGAGCATTTTACGCGTAATATGGAAAATCATGTGAAAACTTAAAGTGTTTCCGAGACTTTTTTGAAAAAATTGAATATCCCGTTTTCATCTGTTAAAAGCGATTCAAACGATTTACGGCGCAAAGCGTTTTGCGTTTTCACTTTTTTTCGGAAGAGGGGGAAAAAAAAGCCAAACACACGCATTTTGCATCTTATTTACATCTTCCCGCTTACTCCCCAGTTTTAAAATCTCTCTCACCTGCCCCTGCCGTGGAACACATGGCGTCTACATATTTACAGACGCCAGGATTTATTCACTTTTAAACATTTATATGATTTTGAATCAAAGTACTTCCACCACCCCCCTTCTCTGGAACACAACTTTGCCCGAACACATTCATGTTAGAATAGGTTTTTTTTTCTTTTCTCCTTTTCAAAAACGGATAAACACAGCAAAAAAGGAAATAGACACACACACATATATATTATATATATATTTACAAGTATGTATTCTCAATTCTGATACGTTCAGTGCTCTTCCACGTGGTAGGGGAGAGGAGGGAAGGAGCGCGGGTTATGAAGAAATAAAAGCCTGAAAAAAAAGAAACCTTTTTCTCTGAATAAAGGCAAGATGTATTAGGATGGTATATGGTCAGTATCATAAAATGGAAAAACTGAAAATACATGACAGTCTGTATTGCATTTTTCGAGACAAAATGGTTTCGCCTTTTTTTTTTTTTTTTTTTTTTCCATTGCCGGATTTTATTTATTTCCCGGAGAAATCTTATTTTCGGTTCCCTTTCTTTATTTGTGCTCGGGAAAGATAGGGGAGGGGGGTATTTCTTGCGCTGAGTGGACAGTTTTACAATAGGCGATCTGCTCCGCAGGTTGGAAATTCTATCTTTGTTTGGGAGACTTTCTCTCTTAAATGATGTGTGAAATAATATAACGTGTGCGCGTGTGGTCGAATCGATCACTTTCACATCATCATGTGTCCGCTTCTGGCCTCCTTTGTACTGCATGTAATAGAGGAATTTTTGTTTTTTATTTTTTTGAAATTGCGACACAGTTTTGTTTTTACAGCAAATAGACGTTTTAGACCAGGAGTGGGCAGACTTTTCCAGGGTACGGGCTACTTCTAATTTTTTCAAGGTGTTGCGGTCCACCCAGTGACGTAGGTGTGGTGAGCTAAAAAAAAACGGTCTACAATATTTATTATAATTTAATAATAAATACGGAATATGTACTTAACCTACATAACTACAAGAAAAAAAACTTACTCTTTTAAAACCGCATTTAAAGCAAGTCGCGTCGGTGTTCCATAAATATGTTTCTTTTAGTATGCGCATCTTAGGTCTTAGTAAAGGCGGTCACCCCAAAATGTCTTGGTGATCCACCGGTCGATCGCGATCGACTTAATGCACACCCCTGTTTTAGACGCTTAGAGAACCATTCCTGGACCCCGATGCCTTCTGTAGTTATCCCTTAGTCCGAGCTTCGAGCATGTCTTTCGCCTGTTTTCCTGCGTATCTTGTGGTGACATAGTCTAAACCAGGGGTTCCCAACCTTTGTTAATTCTTGGCAGCAAAAGCTTTCTTTGATGAACATGGAGAATTCATTACTTAAAATAATGAGACATGGTTAATTGATACTGGAATCTTAAATAACACAAATGCTTTGAACTATTCAACTAATTTATCTAAAGACAATTTTAGGGGTTCAATATTGAAATTTTTTTTTCTATTTTCATAATTAATATAAAAGGTGATTCAATGTACTGTCTAATTTTATAAATCAACTACTCAACTTTTCCTACCCTTGAAGTACTTGTATATTATAGCTAGCCAGACAGTCGAAAATGCAGCCTGCTACTCAGGACTGTTGAACTGAACATTAGAGTCTCAGGCCATGTCTTAAAAGTCCATTTATAAACGTAACAAATGAAAATTTTTTACATGCATTTGAAAGGAATTGCAATTAATTTTTCTTGAGTTTTTATGATTGAAAAACACTTGTTAAAGTAAATGATAAAAACTAGGCATTATGGTAAAGATGATTAAAAACTGTCTAAATGCATTAATCTGTATCTGTACCACACCTCATAATATACCATACTTAATGTATGGCAATCTGTTCAGGTATTTGCTGTACTTTTCAGATTTTTGTTCGTTTAATACATTATTTTTCACTGAGTGTTGGTTATAACATTTTGCCAAAACGTTTTCAATGGCTGTAGAATCCAGTAAATTGAAGATCTCTCTCATTCCCTTTTAAAAAAAAAAGTTATAATTGTTATTATTGGCTTCGGTCTCTATGGCAACGTTGTCGTCTTACCCCCAATTTGAACGAACTATTCATTGCAGAATTTAAAATGTAACTCCACTGAAAACTTTTCTCTACCCCGAAAAAAAAAAAAATCCTAATCCTGGCCCATTAAAAGATTAAGGCATCATTTTTGCGGTACGTTTTAAGGAAAACTTCGAAGTTCCCTCCCGCCGAACACACTAAATTCGGGAACTCCTTTTTAACAGATACACTCATGTGCACCCCCCATCACAAACATTCGTTGCTATATTCGTTGAAAATGAATGCTAATTGCTCCCCTGCACTGCTTTCGCGCCTTGCATGCAAATTAAAGAGACAAAAACCAAATCTTTTGAAACTTCTGCTTCTACTCTGTATGTCTGTCGGTTGCTTTTCGCTGCTGCCGTCCCTCCCCCCTCCGCTCCGCTCCACCCGCCTTAAGGGTTGCGAAATGCGTAAAAAGAAAATGGCGTACCCCCTGCACGACATTATGGTAAATATGCGCGTAATATTTACCCTTAAATTAGCCGCGTAAATCACTTTTGCAGTGCTTTTCAGCGCCAAAGAGTTTGGTGGTTAGTTGGGGGGAAGTAAAAAAAAAAGAAGGTTAGTGTGCAATCTCGAAGAAGTAAGTGTGTTTGTGTGTGCGAGCTCACCGCTTTTGTGCATTCATTGTTCTAAGTCGTGGCTCGCCGTGCTTACTTAATTATTGTCTAGTTGGTTGTGAAGCTTTGTTGGGGAGTGGGAGGTGGGCACAGGGGGGGGGGGCGTACATGCTGCTGATTCAGTTGCAAGTTTCCGCCATTTCGCAGCTTTTTTGCAATTTTGTTGTCTTACTTTTGGTTTTGCATTGATGGAAAGGAATGTTTCACATAGAGTATTGTCCTTTTCATTTCTATGCGCTGTTCTTTGCCGTATAATTCCCAAGATGTTAAAACTTCCTCAGCATTTAAAAAAGAAAAAAAAATCTCTCGAGCTAAAAGTGATTTTGAAAATCTTGGACGTGGTTTTATTTTTCTAGTACAGGAAACATTGCTCAAAATGGCGTTCATCGGCACCACTCGGGATTCGCGTGTTGATTTTTTTTTTAAACAGACCTTCCGTGTGGTGTATGGGGTTTGTAAGAGGGTACAGCCCTCCTCCCCCCAAGATGTCGACCCTGGGGATGCTCAGTTTAAATTGAGTTCAAGCTAGGGGGCAATGTTGGTTTATCTATACCGTGCCCCCATTTCTCGAAGCCAAACCCCATTACTAGGACCAAATCATCGTCTGCACTGCGACCAATCGTCTACACAGCTACCCTCCTAGGTCACCGGACTTAACCCCATGTGACTTCTTCCTTTGGGGATATGTCAAAAATATTGTGTTCATACCACCTTTGCCTACAAGTTTGCCCGAACTTAAACAACTCTTTTGTGTTATGCTGAACAAACAGTTAATAATGAAACATTACAACGTGTTTGGCAAGAAATGGCATATCGCAATAATATTATACGGGTGACTAAAGGAAGTCATATCGGACACCTGTGGAAAAAAAGAAAATTGATTTTTTTCCTTTACAATGACATATTAATTATAATTTTCTGTTTGTAATTATGGAAAATATTAAATTTTGCAATCGGATGATTCTTTCCCGATAATGTATTTTGCGAGATCTTCATACGTACAAAATTTTGTATCTCAATTCTGAATAGACGATGGGTTTTTTTTCCGAAGTGTGTTGGATGATATCACTTTGTCAGTGACCAGAAAAAAAATTAGAAAAATCGGGCATCAGGAATTCCTCTCCCTCCAATGTACTCACTCCTCGGTTATGCGAAGCAGGGGAGCCCATAATAAGGGCGAAGGTTAGGTCTAGGCCCATGGCTACTTGTACGTTTCGGATTGCATATTTGCTTCTTTTATCACTAACGCTTTACAAACTTCTTTATAAATAAGGTCAATATATGTTTGATGAATATTTGTTACTAAAAGGAAATTCATGAAGAAATCATAACACATATTTTTTACCATGTTTTTATTAACTCGCTTTCTTGTTTGTGTGTGTGTTTGTCCAGTACAAATCTTGCAATCGATTTTTAACTGACTTCCCGACTAGCTAGACATTTGAAACTTTTAGAATAGCTCAGAACACGATGACAAGGCATTATTTTAATACTTTTAGCCATCTTTAAACAAGATTGAATTCATTTTCAGTTAGTTTTGTTTTGTAGACTGGTGCAACCATCTATCGGCCGGGACGGGAAAGAAAAGTTAAACGCAAGTTAACTTCCAATTAACTTCATTTTCTTTCAAGTTGATGGGGTAATTTATCAAAAAAAATTTTTTAAAGTATTCATTAATAAATAGAATTGTCAAGTTTATATGATTCAACAGAAAATTTAAAAACATGGTATATAAAAAGTTCTTTTTATCTTGTAATCATTTTATCTTCAGGTTACATCAATGTTCAGTAAATTTTTGTAAATAACAGTATTTTTGCGCGTGCAAGTTAAATTTTTTCAGTAGCATGGAAATGGGAATTTTCAGAATTAAATTGTACTTTTTAAAAAAATTCGCTTACCTTAAAAATTGTTAAAGAATAAGCGTTAAATTAATGCTTAACATTTTGTTTCCTGTAACCTCATGTTCGTGAGAATACATTGTTGTTATTACCTATCAATTTAGTCATTCAGACGTGGAGTGTTTCCAAATGATTTTAATCTCTAGAGATAAGCTATATTTATTTATATGTATAAAAATAATGATGTCAGAGTTTTTTCAATGAAAGTTTCTGAATTAATATTTTAAGGAACTAAACTGTACTTCTATTTTCCTACAATGTTATTCTTGAATCTCTAGATCTATCTTTGTGTTTGCTCTGAAAATATGCCACTTTAAAAATTAGTGTGCGATTGTTTTACCTCTCTCTGATAGCTTTTATTTCTCCCTCAATATTTTGAAAATTATTCGAAAGAAAGAAAAAAAAAACTGAGGAAAGCCTTATATCAAAAACACTTCATTAGTCTTCTTGCTTATATTTGCATATGGTAGAATTTTAAAATTTATCGCTT
This sequence comes from Dolomedes plantarius, assembly GCA_907164885.2. Lineage (NCBI taxonomy): Eukaryota > Metazoa > Arthropoda > Arachnida > Araneae > Dolomedidae > Dolomedes > Dolomedes plantarius. The sequence continues at coordinate 29,198,363 of OU015502.1, forward strand.
TTATAGTTTTAGCTTTTTTCTTTCTTTCTTTTCGATATTTTGGAAATTATTTGAAGCGGAAAAAAAACTGAGGAAAGCCTTATATCGAAAACACTTCATTAGTCCCATTCCTTATGTTTACACATGGTATAATTTTAAAATTTATAGATAAATAAAATAAGGACATTGCTTTTGTATGTCCTGTGTTTACCTTTTATACTTATAGGTGTTTTTTCCTTGGTATTTTGGAAATTATTCGAAAGCGAAAGAAAAAGAAAACTGTGGAAAGCCTTATATCGAAAACACTAGCCCTCTTGCTTATATTTACGCATGGTAGAATTTTAAAATTAAGGGATAAGAACTAACAAAAAAGTTTTTACTTTATTTAGCATTTTCTACAATTGTTTCGAATGGATATAATTACTGGTGGATTAAGTTTTGATGTCTTTTCTTCGGCGTAATGAATAGCTACTACCTCCCTTTAATTTTTGCCCCTACGATATAATATGATTCATGCTCGTTCCAGCCTAAGAGCGCGCTTTAAAAATGTCACCCCCTTCTGAGTAAAGAGTGCCTTTTTATATATATAAATATATATATATATCGCATTCGAAGGAAGAACCGAAGGAAGCAGGGAAAACAGAACTGGTGCAAATTGGGAGTCGTGCTTTATGTTTTGCCACTCTACAATTTAAAATTTATTAAGTCATTCGTCATCTTAAAATTAATATTATTTTTACCGTTCTTCCGCGAGATGGAAGAATAAAAGAAGAAAAAAAAAAGAACATGTCTCACTTGCTAACACCGTACGTACAACTTTTAAAATTACTTTCAGCAACTTTTCGAAACGCACAGCGCGGCTTGAGTGATTTAAATTTTCTCCCTCTCTCGTTAAACTTTTACCCCTTTGCCACCGCGCAGGAAGTGGAAGAAATTTTTGTGTATTTTTGCTTTAACCCCCCCTCTCCCCCCTTCTCTCTCCCGTTACCTTCCAAGCCTCACTCGGTTTTGGATTCTCTCTATTTCAAAACCCTCTTTTACAAATGTCTCTCTTATGCCCCATAAACGTAGTTCAAACGGCCGCTTCTACAAATGAAAAATTTTTGCCCGCTTCCATTCGCGCTGCAATAATAATTGTACATTTGAACGCGCGTGAATTTTTAACAAGATTTATCACAGTTCCACCACTCCTCTCCCCCCCTTCCCATTTCCAACCCTAAAACCACTGCCGTTCCCCCCCTCCCCCACATTATTTTTACGCAAAACAGCAAAAGTTTTGTGCGGGAAAAATTAATAACGCTCCACACAGAAAGAGAGAGAGAGTGAGAGTGTATATACCTAATTGGGGGGACCTAGCGAAATAAAATTATTCTTTTAAAACGTAATGGGTTCTATCCTGCTTGTTTATTCTTTGTAAAAGCCCGCTCGCCAATAAAAGGCGCTGTATTTACCACTTAACATTCAGCAAGGGCTGTTGCGCCCCCTTCTCCTGCCATCCCCCCCTCCCGCAAGCTTTTATTTTGTTTTCCCACCACTGCCGACTGACTTGCCGGGGCGTTTTGTTACGCACCCGTGTTAATCACATGTAATGATGAGCGAAATGTAATCGGCCGCCACTGTTTTTGGTTTATTGGAATTGTCCCCAGGCGGCTTAGGCGCAATTTCGCAGTGAATTTCGCAGCGAACGGCGGAATTGACTTATGGGGAGTTAGTTCTCTCACCCCCACCCCGCAATTGCCTTTACGCAATAATATCCTGACAGGGAGGACGAGCTCGAATTTGAATTTTTGAATTAAGTCTAAGGTGTTTTCCATTTGGCGTGGGGGAAAAAAAAAAAACACAACGTATATATGTATAAAGGAGTTACGTATTGCAACTGGGTGTTTTATGGTCATTGTTCCTAAGTTGGCGCGGTAATAAAAATAAATGCCGCGCAGCATTTAAAATGAAGTGGCAAAGTAATTCAAGTGCACACACATCGCCTGGTTTAACCGGAGATTAGTTTTAAATTATTCTCGCGCTGAAGAACTGTGGGTGTAGGGGCCTCGGCATAAGGACGTGAGGATATATCTGAAATTATATGAAAGCACTTAAGGCAGCTGTGATGGGTAGAATTATGACGTCTCTCTGCTACTCGCTTATCTGTTTCATTTTCTTTCAATTTTCGAGATGCGGGCCTCGTTTTCTGCGGAAGCGACCATCTGAATACATTAATAAAAATAGAAGCTTAAAAACGCCCGCTTCCGAATCTCCAGAATTCTTATCTTAAATTGATAACATTAGATCGTGCTGAATCCGGGGGTAATTAGAAATTATATCTATTGGTGATTTTTATCCCAGTTGTGGATAACGAAGCGTTAAATTTTGTCTTATTTATATGCTTAGGTAACGACGGACGGAGAATTCCTTGTTAGTTGTTCGGGGCTGAATGAAATTATTATTATTATTATTATTATTGTATTTTTTTAAACCAATAAACACATTTAACTGCGTGAGTGGCTCTTTGCCAGACAAAATAATTTCGCCTGAAAATTGTATCATTAAGCGCAATGCGGTAGTTAAAAACTCATTTCTCCTATGCATTGCCTAGTTAAGAGAAATTAGGCTTCAGCTTTTATCTGGTTAGTACTGAAGTCAAGAGTGCCAGTATTCAAAACCGGCGTTTATTATCACAACTTGTGATTAGTTTGACGTATCACGTGACCATTTGCCTTTAGCTTTGATTAATTAAAATTTTTATCCGCTCTGAAATCCCGCTCTCCGCTCTGAAAGAAGTATGTACGACGCCTAAGGGCTTATTCACATAGAATCCGTCAGCGTTAAAATTTTTAACCAATCATATACCAGTCATTGACTTATTTAACCAATCAGCGTCAACGAAATCTTTAACGCTGACAGATTCTGTGTGAACAAGCCCTTATTCCGTCCAGGGCCGGGAAGGGGGGAACTGGGGTACTTTGCCTCAGGTCCCCAAATGCAGGAGGGGCCCCCAAAAAATTTCAAAAGAATTAATTGATTGGATTTCATCCGAAAAAAAATTCTGAAACTTGTACCGTACTTTAAAATTCAAAATAATTTCCTGACAAATTCTCCCCCCCCCCCCAAAAAAAAAAAAAAAAATCCAATGAAATATAATAGTTATGTTAATCATTCATGTAATAAAATTTTAAGTGTGAGTAACTTAATTTGAATGTGTGTTTTCGTCTATTTCCATTTTTTATTTTTCTTGGGGCACCCTAACAGAAGTTTGCCCCTGGCCCCGTAAAGTCTCAGGGTGACCCTGATTCCGTCATTAGTTGCTTGCTTGCCTTGATCTCCTACCTAAAATTTACATTATTTTCCATCACCTGCCGAACTTCTTAACATTTAATGAAATAGTCACAGGAAATCAGAACAAAATCTGGAAAAATATTTTTTAACATTTTGTACATTCTTTTTTCCGCGAAAGTAATTACAGTCGAACCCCGTTATAACGAACTTCAAGGGACCAAAGGTTTTGTTCGCTATATACGAACGGTTAAGATAAATGCTAGAGTTCACAAAATGTATAACTCACTAGTTGCAATGTGTATTCAGTAATGATGTATTAAAAAATTATAAAATGTATTAAAAATGATCATTAATGAATTATATCGACCAAATTTGATTACATTAAACTGACATAATACTAATTAAATTACGTACAATAGGAAAACGTCGGGACCAAAGTTTTCGTTCGTTATATCCGTGAGTTCGTTATATACCGGGTTCGCTATAACGGGGTTCGACTCTACACATATATAGATAATTTCGTGAAGTAGTAATTTTGCCATTCATAGTCCTATAACTGGTAAAATTACTTCAGCGTATAAATGGTGTGAGGCTAAAGTAAAATTTGAACTATTTTCCAAGGCGCCTCTTCCTCCCGGAATTTTGTCGCATTCTTTCGGGCACTTCCCTACAAAGAGTTGAGTGTGTATGTTTTCTGGGGGAGAAAATTAATGCTACTGTCTTGTCGGAGTTGTCGAACCCCGGAGAAAAGCGACAAAAAAAGCGCAGCTCTTCCCCCTCAAGAATTTGATGCCTTCTCTCCAAATTAATCTGTGGATTCAAAGACACTAGGAACAGCCATTTTTCTCCGGCGATACGCGACGGGAAAACTTCGGGAGAAAATAAAAAAATTACAGAAGAAAGTCCGAAAAATTTATGTATGGGTGGCAGCGGAGAGGAAAAAAAAAAATTCTTCCAAAAAATTCTTTAGGTGTCTTTTCTTTTATAAACAAAATGCGGGCATGCCTTGTGAATAGTCTGCTACCGAAGGTTTAGTGGAACGGATTGTATTGGGGCATTTATATCCTTCGCTAAAGAGGAAGGTGGTTTTGGATTCCCCGGGATGAAAAAAAAAAGAAGTTTGTTGGGCAGGTTTAGAGTGGCAAGATGATGTCCCCAAGAGTTGGAAAGTTTAAATGAGGCGATTAGAAAGGATGGTTGATATCCGTTCAAAGGCAATATATATTTCGAGGGGTTTTATTTACTTATTTATTTGAGGGTATGTTGTTTTTATGTGTTTTTTTTCTTGTTCTGTACTTTTTTTGTATTTTTATATTTTCGGGATTTTTTTTTTTCTGTTTTTTAGAGTTGTAGGTTCTTTTGGGGTATTTTCATTTTACGCGTGTATGTGTGCGCTATTAGAACGGTTCAGCGACGGTAGAAAGTCTGTGGTCCCAATTTTTCTCTTACTTTAAACTTTCTGTTACCGAGGCTAAAATCGAACCGTCTTAAGTATTTCTTGTTGTTGAACTGCGTTACAAAATTTTTTTATAAACATGCTTTTGAAATAAATATATATTCTCCTGGTATTTTTAATGTTTTAGTCGGCTTGATTTTTAATTTTATAATCGACAACTATGGGCTTGATATAATCGGCTTTCAGTCTTAATTCTTTTATCTGATGAAACTTGCTTCAGCACCTTCAATTTGGACTTTTGCTGTATTGATTCTGCATAACGAATTTTTTTTTTCTCGCATATAACAGTTGTTGTTATTTCTAATTCCCCTGGGCGGAATTTTGCGGCTCCGGTTTATAATAGTACCACAAGGGTCGGAGTCAGATTTTGGCAGGTGCCACCACCATTTTGACCGAGCACCCCCAGGAGCGACATCTGGGAGGTATCGTACCTTCTCCCACACTATCTGACCTCGTAGGACTTTTCAGTTTACGGATTTAACGTGCCCATATCCGGCCTAGACACTGAGGCGCTTATCACAATTCGATCCAAGCACGCTCAGCACCGAAAGCCGACGCGCTACCAATAGGATACCTCGGGCCTCCGATGTAATAGTATTCCGTATGATTCAACGGGGATTTCAATTCTTTATAACTAAACTTTTTTCCACCTGAAACCGTTGTATGTTGAACCAATGTGTGTATATATTAGTTATTGTGTAGATAACTAATAAACGAAATGCGGGCATAGGAAACGAAGGATAATTAAAGTATATCACATTATAGTCGCCTATAATGTCCTGGCATTTGTTGCATGTTTTCATACCATGCAGCCCTATTTCTATATACCCTACGTAATGCGAAATGTAACTAAATGAAATATACTGATACTGAACAAAAATAACACAAAATAAAATACGTGATCCTGGATATCGATAATCAGAGGTATTGTAATTTATGAATATATACTTGTTAGTTTTGTGACAAATTATGCGAAATAGCTAAGTATTAAAGTAATTTTAGCCGCCAAAAATTTAATTTGATTTAGTAATGAGATTTCGTATTATGAATAGGTATTGTAATAGACAACTTTAATAAAAATATAGGCATTTTAAATTTATGAATTTAATTTTTTTCACTCTACCTTATTTGAGGAGTCCATAATGCAGTATGTGTATGGATGTTCAGTACTGTTCGTACTGTCGCGATCGCTATCGAGATATATAGGTTTATGCGACAGATATTCGTCACGATGACGTCATGTCCGCATATTAGTCGCAGGCCCATGATTCCCTCAGTAGTGTAAAAGGAAACCTCTTGTAATCCTGTAATATTACTCTCTATTAAAACTAAGTTATCAGAGGCCTTTTTCTCATTTTTATAATTTATTTCTCGAAGCTGGGAGGGGATTTTTCTGATAACTATTATTACTACTTAACGAAGTTCTCAAACTTTTCCGACTTCTCCATGTCTTGAATCGGACCCGGGCTTTCCCCTTTTGTCGCCGCTGCCATAAAACATTAGATTTCCCCAACGGCGCGTCATTGTTCGTCCGTGTTTTAAAAGATTTCAAAAATAAATTCGAAAGCGAAAAAGAAAAAAAAAGAAAGAATAAAAATTCATAATTTGCCGAAGAAACATATTTCAAAAAATTTTTGTTCGTTAACTTCTGCGGGGGTTGATTTTTAAATTTATGATTCCTCCTCGCCGAACACCTTTTGTCACTTACGCGCGCCGCTAATAGACCCCGAAAGTGGCTGTGAGAAGGGGGGGGGGGAGAGAGGTTCCCCAATAAGAAAAAAATAAACTCCGCTAACACGCGAAAGACAGAAGCTCTAATAAAGAAATTATGACAGGACGAAGACAAATTAATGCAAATCTTCGGTGTGGCCGCTTCGAACATTTATTTTTCCCCGCCGGCCGACCCCCGCCGCGTTCCTTTCAACGTGCTGGGGGCTTTATCTCTGCTAGTTTTCAAAACCGCCGGCCGTAAATTAAAATTAATTTCTTTCTTTCTTTTTTCCCCCGAAAAACACTTAGCCGAGATAAAAAGTGAACGCCCGCTGAAAAGGATGGCGCAAAAATACTAAAAAATCTCCGTAAAATAAAACATGTTTTAATTGCATTAAGCCCCGTTAAGGAACTGCCAAAACATATGGCCCGAAAGAAAAGTCTGTGTTTGATTATAAATTTTACATTGTGGCGTGTTGAGATGGGACCGGTCTGTCTTTCTCAATTACTTAGACACCTCGCGCCCACCCCTTTCCAGACGTCTTTTGTCTGTGGAAAGGTATTTCAATCCATAACCCCCCTCCTCCCACACCCGTGTCACACACTCCCCCCTCCCCCCCCCCCCCCTCGACCAGTTTTTGAATACTTTTTTCACGTCACTTATTACAACAGTTCTTTGCTTAATTCATACACACGTGATGTTTTTTTTTTTTTCAACCCCTCACTCATTATAATTTGTGGTGTTTCTAATTGAATAACGAATACCGGTGGAGGAAAAAAAATGATGGTGAGGACTTTTTTAGGGGAAGGGGGGAGGGGGTTAAGAAAGTCATAAACCCTCCATGACAGACGATTGTTAACAGCAGATGAAAAAGTTTCGAGCGCGGAAAAAGTTCCGCATGCATAAATGTTTATGAATTATACAACCCGAAAAAATATATTTATAATTTTTTTTTCTGTCTCTCTCTCTTCCAAATCTTTTGTCTTTTTGCCCCATCCCGAGTATTAAATGACAGTCTGTGCGTAAACCGACGCCGCGATTACGTTTTCACTGTGGAAACGTGCACTGGTGTTAATTTGTCTTTAATAGCGTAAATTAAAACGCCATGGTTAATTTTGTAATTAATGGTTTCAACGTTGAACGCCTCCAGGCTTCTGCAACGTACCCCTTTCCACATTAAATTTATTATCCTCGCGATTTTGCTTGTTTTTATGGGTTTTTTTTTCCCTTCGTTGCGCGTTTTATGGTGTTTTTTTTCTTTTGTATCGTGTTGTGTTGCTGTTGTGCTTTGTAGAATGTAACTGGAGGTTAAGTGTGTAAGCTTAGATGAGCATGACCTTTGTAAATTGAAGAAAAAATAATGTTGTTTTACTTTTCGCAACATGTGTACGTGGTTTTGCTCTTCGGCTTCTGATTTTTCACTGTTCATGAATTCCGTAATGAGTTTGTTTGGTTTCATTAGCGCACTCGTTAGCATCATCATCGAAGTCATGAACTGGAGTAATTGTCCTGAGCTCGTTTCCCACGGAATGGCTCATAGAGGGTGAAAGTATGTGCACAACATGAGAGTAACTGAAATTGTTATCCTAAATGTCAAACTTCTTGTAATCATTTTGACTTGCATTATAGCAAAGCTCCGTCGTATTTAACATTTTATATATATATATATATATATATATATATAATTAGGCCCTCTGTTGGCAGCAGAAATAAGCTGGAGGTGTGCCAGTTTATAAATAAGATAAACTGGCACACCTCCAGCTTATAAATAAGATAGAAATGACTTGCATGAACATAAAAGTGAGGCTAACTCCATTTTTAAAAAAAAGTAGAGTTGGACCACTATTTAAATAAGGCATATATATATATATATATATATATATATATATATATATATATATATATATATATATATATATTCTTTTCTGTCGTAAGTATCAATCAGTAGGATAAAATTATGGTGTTGTTTTAAGTACTTATATTAAGTAATTTCTCCAAGATGTGTTTTTTATGCATTTTATTACATTTTGTTGTTTAAGTTTCTTTATGTAATCGTATGTGTATAATACAAGAAAATTTATTGTATGCTTGCAAACATGACTCACTTATTTTTCATCTTTTGCAGGTAATGAATTATTCTATATTCAAGTTACCCTCGTGTCACCAAAGAAAGTGTTGGTGGAATAGCATTTTAAACGCGGTAAAGTCTGTAATTTATTTTCACATTGATTAAGATTTTTATTTGGATATTCCTTCACACCCCTACCCCTAAGAAAGCAAAATCGCTTTTGTTTTTGCAAGTAAGTACATCTAAAAGTTTGTTTTTATGGTTTGCATTTTTTAATTTAGTCAATTACTATTGTTGTAGAAAATACTGTAAGCCTTTATTAATGTTGCTTTAATTAATACTCAGCATACATTTGACACCTGTAATGTCATTCACATAAAAAAATTAGTTACTCCTAATTTGTATACCGTGGGTCATGTATTTAATGTATTACAACGATCACTTAAAATGTTTATATTCGTGTGTCTAGCATGAGAAAAGTTGCATATTTTCACATACTTTCAATATCAATTTCACAAGTATTAATCGCTGAGTACATTTGATACGTGTAATGCCAGTCACATAAGAAATTAAGGTACTCTTAATATATCCTCTGCAGGTGATTTAATTTGTTCTAACGATCACTTTAAATGTTTATATTCAAATGCCCGTCCTCGGCAAAGTTGCTTGTTAAGAAAAACTTTCGATATCATAATTTAACAAGTATTAATCGTTGAGTACATTTGATACGTGTAATGCCAGTCACATAAAAAAATTTAGCTACTCTTAATTTGTAATCTGCAGGTGATTCAATGTGTTCTAACGATCACTTGGAATGATTCCTGTACTCATAGTGAGCTAAACTATAAGTTTAGGAACACTTTCAATTTCATAATTTAATGAGTATTAATATTTTAAGAGTGATAGTACTGTCGTGCATTCTTGATTAGACTCCTAAATTTTCCTTGCACAGTAAGTAACATTATCTCTATGTGCACCCCGTTTTTCTCATTATTATAGCGAGGATTTATTCATTTGCTTATTTATTCGTTTGAAACATGTTAGGCACAACATTATGGGACACAACTAAGATAAATTTCTTCCACATGAAATACGGAGAGAGTTGGTGTGTAGTGTCCGTATGAGGTTGTCTATTGTTACCATGTTTTTATTAACTCGCTTTCTTGTTTGTGTGAGTGTGTTTGTCCAGTACAAATCTTGCAATCGATTTTTAACTAACTTCCCGCCTAGCTAGACATTTGAAACTTTTAGAATTGCTCAGAACACGATGACAATGCATTATTTTAATTCTTTTGGCCATCTTTAAGCAGATTTGAATTCATTTTCAGTTAATTTTGTTTTGTAGACGGGTGCCGCCATCTATCGGCCGGCACGGGAAGGACAAGTTAAACGCGAGTTAACTTCCATTTCTCGAGCTAAAGGATTGATTACGCATTTGATACCTCATTATTTCGCATTTGATCATTTTCTTTCAAGTTGATGGGATAGTTCATCGAAAAATTTAAAAACATGGTATATAAAAAAATATTTTTAATCTTGTAATTATTTTAATCTGTTAAGGGAAGAGCTTTTCCTACCTCTTTTGACACAGTTTACCATGGTAGCCACATGGTCACAGTAACAAATGTTTGATGGAGTCATAAGCCACAAAAAAGGGGGGATTCTATATGTCTATGTTTATTAGTTGACGCAATTTCAGCGTGAATTAACAGGGCTTTCATTATTACGGAAAATTTCGGCTCAGAAAAATGGAGTATCGTGAGAACTCAATGTGGTGTACAGTATCGTTATCATTTCGGCCATCAGCACAGAGTTTCGGTACCAACCGATTCGACTGTTCGTGGCGTCTGAAATCGATTATAAATCCGGTTATATTATGTCGGGGTCGAGCCCTCAGTGTTAGTAAAAGTGGCCACAGATAGTCTCCCCCCCCCCCCCACACACACAGAGAGAAAAATAAATAAACATGAAATAAATAAATATAATAATAATAATAAATAAAAATAAAATAATAAATAAATATAGTTAAACACCCGGTTAACGCAATTTATTATAAATTATTGTACTGGGACTTTTTCCTACTAACCAGATATTATAACTTCTCTAAAATTGCGGGGTATTTCTTAAGGAATTTACTTATACTCTGTATGAAGAATTATCGTGAATAGAAACATTAGTTTTTTTATTTTTTATTTATTTTTAATTTTTTTATTATTATTATGAGAGAATTGTTTGGAGAGTGCTATGTTCAGCGAATTCTTTAAGGGGATAATTTCATGGGTAGTTAAAAATTAACACCAGGATTACCTATTTGTTTTTCTGACGTTGGAACCCCTACCCCAGCTAACAAGTGTATCTCCGTTAATTGACGGACCAGTACAAATTTTTCCAAAATTGCGAGATGCTTAATCAGCAGGAAAAAAAATGGATATTCGGATCGCATCGCATCATCCTGACGGTGTTCAGGAAAAAGGCTTTGCTTACATATACGAGAAAAAGTATATGTATTTCCGCAAATCATGGACAATCATCCAGGAATGATTTTTTTCTTCTTCTCCCTATCTGAGGCACTTCACGGCTTTCAATTATGCACCAACCATCTCCTGCAGTTTCTTTCCACACATTTTCTTCTCTTTTTATTTTTCTTTGCTTCTTTTCCCACCTTATCTCGTGTGTGTGTATGTGTGTATGTGCTCTTCGCGAGACCCCATCTCCTAGTTGTCGCCGGGCCGCGCATTCTACTTCACCGCGTTATGTATAATGCATCCTCTGAGCCCCGTTACCATGAATGAATAAGGCTGGGACGAAATGAACGAAAACAGGCGGAGGTACGAAACGAATATGATACTTTACTCTTTTTTTTTTTTCCTTCCTTGGGCTCCCTGGCTATGCAACATCGAACATAATGAAGAATCAGAAGAATTAGGGGACAGTCCTTTTTCTAGCCAACCAATTTCACGGATGGATGACACTTCATTTTTTTTTCTATTTATTTTTTCCTCTTCTGTTCTATGCCTTAATCCATATATGTGTAATCTACGTCGGGGTGTGTGACTGTATGGAAGTGTATATATATGTATATATATATATTTATACCTTCGTCTCTTGGTGTTGCCACCACCACCGTGCAATTTTGGTCTTTAATATTTTTTTTTCTTATTTCCTGTTTTTGGGAGCTTTTTCCCGGTGTCGTTATATAACGACGTTGTGTTTTCCCGGATCATTGCGTTATCTCGTTTTGCTTAGCGCGCTAGGATTCCACGTAAACTTCATACACTGAGAAGGGATTTGGGGGTGGTCTGATAAGGTAGGATTCGACGTTCGGCAGCGCACTTTGAATCTTGAGTGCTGACTCCCTTTCTCTCTTTTACTTGTGATTTGAGGAAACTCTAAGATTGTAGATTCTAGTTCAAACGCTTCACTCAAAGTTAAGATAGGGTCGTTTTACAGAGTGTGTTGTGCTGTTTTCTTTAACTGGCAGTTTCGCAACTAGGAATCTTTAACAGGATTGTTTCAGGAGTAGTTAAAAATTAAGGCTGCTGTGTACTAACCCTATTGGATCCGCTCACCCCAATGTTAACCTATGGAGAAAATGTGTCCAGGGATTGCCGATTTGGATTGAAAGATTTTTTTTTTAAATTGTACTCCGTAATAGACAAAGAAATTTTACACCTTGGGGTATTTTTCGTTAAAAAAAATATAAACATGATTTTAAAATTTCAATTTTTCGGGGAAAATATTTGGTATAGTGTGTTTTAAGCGCTCATAAGCTCCTTTGGTGGACGAAATTTATAAAATGAATCTTGTTCCAAGGTGTAGAAAAGTTAAGGCTATCTGAAAATACATTTTTTTTGGATTACCAGCGTTTATGTAGCTATGTAGCTGTAAATAACAGACACATTTTCTCCATAGGTTACCATTTAGGTGAGCGAAACGATTAGGGTTAGTACACAGCAGACTTAACACCAGGATTACAGTTTTGTTCTTCTGATATGTATACCCCTTCCCTTCTTTGTCGAATTCATGCTTCTAATTTACTGGCAAAAGTACTTTGCTTCCTTCACCCATGAAACTAGGTCGATGCCAGTTTTCTCCATCATTATATATTCTTTTTAAAATGCAGTTTTTAAAAAAAAAATTATGTATTTAATGTTGAGATCTGGATTCCTGGGTTTCCTATTATCGGTGGTATATTACTGCTAGTATAAGATAGATGGTATATTATTACTAGTATCGATGATATATTACTGCTAGTAGTATCGATGGTATAGTACTGCTAGTAGTCACTGTTAGCTACCCATCAGTAATATCGATAGTATATTACTGCTGGGTTTCTTAGTATCGATAGTATATTACTGCCGGTGTCGAAGTTAGGGGTTCGGCGTCCGAACCCCAAAACTGAAACCAGTAGTTTAAAAGGGTTTCTAGGAAAGTAGTTGATTTCTAAACAGCATGTTGCTATAATCATGGCAAATTTTTTAAAAATTATTCATCATTTTTTTAAAATTAAAATATCTAGCTTGTCTTTTAATAATTTTCTCCTTATTTAAAAATATTTACGCTCCATGAAATTTTAAATCCTACCTGATATTTAAAGGTGTCATATTATTTCACGCACATTTACAAGCCTCCGTGCTTGTAATGAGGATGCACTAAAAAACCCTCTCATAAGCACAAACGCTAAATGTCGAGAGCACTTCACTGCCGCTTGTTTCTTTCTACTCCTTTTATACTCGACAACAAAACGCCGGTATTTTTTACCCTACCTTTTTCTTACCTAATCCTGAACTTTTCGGAACCAACCATTCTTTTTATTATCATGAAAATTCAGTTTTTTTTTTGCTCCCCCCTTTTCTCTGTGCACGATTCATCCGTTCTCTGAAGGCACAGGAAAAATTAATAACCTCCGCTATGTGCTTCTACTCTAAGACTCAAGTGCCAATAAAATGGTAGACGGCAAAATCCCCGTTTAAGTTAGCGCCGGTGTGTGTTAAAGCTTTTTTTTTTCCCTGCCTCACTCTTCCCCCTTTTCTATATTGCATAAACTCTTCTCCAGCGAGAAAACGTAACGCGGAAATGGCTGCTGTATCGGTTTTGCAAAAAAATAGGTATATCCAGCTCCCGGTAAAGTGTTTATTGTGTATTTCGAGAATGCGTTTTAAGTATTTTTGAAAAGGAGATGCGATGTAGAGGAAATATCAAGTGCTGTTTCGTGTTTTATTTTATTTTATTTATTTTTTATTTCCGTATGCCGGGAATTTTAAAGATTTGATTCTCTGAAGTACATACTTGATTCCATTTTTTTTTTGTTGTTGTTCCCTTGCAAAATAGATCGCGGTAATTGACGTTCCAATTCTAGCTCTATTTTCAAGTGAAGGTCTTGTGTTATGTATAATGTATATATTTGGTGATACACCGATTCGAAGTTGTTTCTCTTTGTAGCATAACGTTTATTTATTTTTTTTTGGGGGGGACTAGTTGAGTTAGGGTTTTATATAAATTATTTCAAAAAATGTAAAAATTTAAAAAAGTCAATGGTAGAGTCACTGATCCAGCTTTGCGAGCACTGCTACTCCCCGTGGACGATTCTGCCGCCATATTAATCATAACGGTTTCCACAGCAGTAATGCGGCCCTCCGCCAACGAGGATCTTCCACTACGTGGCCGATCCTCCACATCCTCGTGTATCACGGTCTTATATTGCAAGATTGATTTGCATAATTTTGCTGAATCTCTCGCATGCCATCGCCATCTACCGGTGACTTTTTAAACTGTTTAAACTTAAAAAAGCTTTTTAAAAAATTTTAACTTCTTTTGGCTTCTAAATAAATCCGACTTCCTTGTGAGCCCTTTCTTGCAAACCGCACTTCATCATGATTTTTTTTCCTTTTTTATGAATTTTTAAAAGTTTTTATGAACTTTTGGCTCACCCTATATTTGGTGATACTCCGATTCAAAGCTGTCTAGATGATGGCCGAATAGCTAGGGCGTTAGCATTTGTTTCCGATCCTGTGCGTTCGACTCTTACTGTTAGCACGGATGTTTGTAGCCGTTCGGAATCGGCTTTAAACTGTAGGTTCTGGTCTAATTAGCCCTCGTGTAGCAAAAAGTTGACCGTAGCGCTCCAAACCAAACCAAACCAAACCGATTCAAAGCTGTTTTTCCTTGTTGCAGATCGTTTGTTTGTGTATTTTTTTAGTCAATGGTAGAGTTAGGCTAGGCGCCCACTGGCGATTATTTCAAAGCAACTTTTTAATCGCAAAAATTAAACACATTGATTCCTTCGGTAATGCGTCCTCTGGCGATTTTTCAGTTGCAGCAGCTAAAAAATTCCAAGATGTTCGATTCTTTGGGTGATGAAACTGTTGCCGGGGAAAATAGATCACGTTGGTTTAGATAGGACTGCGCCCACTGGTGATTATTTAGTTGCTCGCAAAAGATCTGATCATAGGCGTAGCGTGCTTCTAACTTTTTTTGGGGGCTGCACGAATTGAATTCAGTTAGGGTCCTCTTCCGCGCATTGACTGCCAGACGGTCCTTAAAATATGAAGTATGATATTTTTGAAATTGAATAACAATAGAATTGATGTTTGAGTAGTATTCAAAAGTTATACAATGAGAAAAATAAATATAATATAAATAAAATGAGAAAAAAAAATAGCATCAAATTTTTGTTATGGATCATATCATTGTTAAAAACTATGTTAAGGCTAAAGACATAATCGAAATCTTTAGTTTCATAGTTTGAAAAAGCGGAAAAAAAAAACAACTTTCTTAAAAGTTTTCTACAATTTTTCGATTTTAGCTGAACTTCTATTTACGTTTTAATTTCAAGTTAAGTTGGGGGGCACGTGCCCCCCCCCCCCCTTCTGGCTGCAAAATAGATCGCGGTAAGTGAAGTTCCAAAAAGTGCTTTATTTTCAAGCGCAGGTTAGTGTTCGCATAAAAGAAATATTATCATGTGTTTGTAAATACTTGGATACCTCGTCTGTGGCACTTCCTTTGTCCCCGTCGATTGATATCTTAAGCATCTTATCAAAAGAAAAAAATACATAAAACGTGTCTTTTTCCAATATGAGGATTTATTTTCATGTGAATTGTCTTCAAAGTGGAGCTCGTGACGAAAATTTTTTTTAAGGAGATTTATTTAGCTGGAATTTCCCTATGCGTAAATTCTCCTTTTTGCCTAAATCATATTGATAGTCATAAAATACAATGCTATCATGATATAATAAAAATATTTAACCATAATATATTTTGCTGATAAACTATTGTTTATTATTGGACAATATTTTAAAACTGATTTCATAATTATTACCGCTTAGTTGTCAGTCTATATTTGGACAGTCCATATTGTTAAAGAAAACTTAACTTTGAATAGTGTATATTATTTATTTGGTTACATTTAATTAGTTTACTTCTGTATGAAATTGCAATCGACATACATGTAAATTACGCTTAAATGAGCTACTTTTCAGTTAAACCTACAAATTTATGTGGATGATGAAAAAAGGTTTTTCTTTTTTATTAATATGGTTATAAAGCTTTTAATTAATACAATAATTACAAGATAAAAAGAATTTTTTATATACCACGTTTCTAAATTTTCTGTTGAATCATATAAACTTGACAATTCTATGTATTAATAAATACTTTAAAAAATTTTTTTTGATGTATTACCCCATCAACTTGAAAGAAAATTATCAAATGCGTAATAAAGAGAGCAATTATAAGAAATTTTCAAAAAACAAAATTAACTGAAAATGAATTCAATACTGCTTAAAGATGGCTAAAAGTATTAAAAGAATGCATTGTCATCGTGTTCTGAGCTATTCTAAAAGTTTCAAATGTCTTAACTAGTCGGGAAGTTAGTTACAAATCGATTGCAAGATTTGTACTGGACAAACACGCAAACAAGAAAGCGAGTTAATAAAAACGTGGTAATAATGAGATCAGTTCGTCAAAATTACAGTAAATTTATATGAAAGTGAAATACGAAATTTTTTTTTTAAAATGCATAAATTTTTTCTTAAATATCATCAGGATCGTTGCTCGCACTCCATATATATATATATATATATATATATATATATTTCTTGAAGAGTTCATTATTGAAGATAAATAAGCCTTATACTCAGGTCGTGAACCTTTCGTGTTTTTTCTTCAGTATTTATTTTTGTGTATATTATAATTTATTCTATCAGATTTTTTCCGGTTCATTCTTAGAGTCGGTTATAAAAATATAAGTATAATGAATATATTATACGGTTATTAACCTTTCTTCAATATAATTAAGTAAAACATTTGCAGCTGCTTTTGGATAATGTATGCAATTTTTGTCTTTGGTATATTTGCGCATGGAATACTTATTCTCTTGCCTAACAGAAGTCTGTTTATATCCTCGTGTTGCGAAAGCTGCTCCAAAGGAACCAACCTGAGGACAAAAGATTGCTCGAAACTTGTGCAAATGTTTTACTTCTTACTTAGGTGTCAAATAGCTTTTATCGTTGTTATGTCTTATTGTTGTAAGTACGATTACATTACCTCTATATACAGTGGCGCACCCAGGGGGGGGCAGGGGGCCCTGCCCCCCCAAAGAAGTAGAAATATTGATTTTGCATTATAAATATTTTTATTCGTTCATCTCGGCCCCCCCCATACATTATATTTTTATCCATTCATCTCGCCCCCCCCCCCATACATTATATTTTTATCCATTCATCTCGCCCCCCCCCCCAAGAAAAAATCCTGGGTGCGCCACTGTATGTATATATATATATATATAACACATACATATATACATACAAAAGGGTAAGCAACGATAAGTAATCCTAAGTTAATAACACCGGGTAGTTTCGTTAGAAGAGACTACCTGAAATTTTTTACAAGTTAAGTGCCGTTTTACGAGTTTAACCTTAGGACGGTGATTCCTAAGCGGTGTGCCGTGGCACTTTGGGATCCGTGAGATCGACCAGGGGTGCCGCAAGGTCTTATATATATATATATATATATATATATATATATGTGTATATATATATATATATATATATATATATATATATATATATATATATCCAAAAAAAATATTAGTAAGACCCTCTTAAATAAATATTATGTTGGTTTAATGACTCTCACTCCCGACAGATTGTGACACTAATCGATGCATTCGTTCCTGAGGGGTGAATTAGCTACCCTCACGCCTACAACTGTTAGGCTTGAAATTAAGCATTTGTGCTTTAAGCATCCATCGCAAGTCTAACACTAATAAAACACAATTCTTTTTCGGGATTTCTGTTGTAGTCATCTAGTGTAAATACTATACTGAAATGGGTATATTTGGGGCGTAACTTCTATCTTTTAATAAATGAATAAAATCTGCAATGGATAAGTATGTGTTTTATCTCAAATTTAACGTGCTCCTGACATATATTCCTCTTTAATTATTTTACAGTTGTTAATAAAAATTTTAATTTTATTAATATTTTACAATTTATATTTTACAAAACTGAAAAAGCTAAAATTCTAGCAAGGGTGCCCCAAGTTTCTGATCTCTTCCCCAAGGATGCCACAAACGTACAAAAGTTTGGGAATCCCTGCCTGAGGAGTATCCAAGAGTAACCATGTTTAGAAACGAATGGTATAATTCCAGCTTTGATTTTCCCAGTGATACACAATTTTTGGATTTATATTTAATGCGTCCATTACGCGCTCAAAGTATACGTTTCGGATGGAGAGTGGGCAATGCGAATGTTAAATATGGATCGGGAAATGGTCATTTATCCGGGCCCTTCACGCCCATTCATTTCTCATGCGCTGCCCTCGTTTTTCATGCTTTGTCTCCATTGTTTCCCCGTGTCATCTATGACTCCATTATCTCGTATTTTATTGATCAGGCCCCCATTAGTCATTCCTCTTTGAAGTACCGATTGGTGATGGACATTTTTCAGCCTCACCAATGGGCCATAATTCCAAATAGGGTTCTTATACAACTCGAACTGACGTATCAGGCAGGCATTTTGTTTCTCTCTCTCTCTCTCTCTCTCTCTCTGTGTGTGTTTGTTGCTTGCTCTGGTTTAACCTTTAGCTTACGGGGCCCTTTTTTCCGATTCCCTCTTTAGAAAGGGAAAGTTCATACCCCCTTTGTAAGAACGGTCATTAAGAGGTTTATTTATATATATATATATATATATATATATATATATATATATATATATAAAATATTCATTCTTGTGCCTGTATTCTTGGGATACATGCTATCTCACCCCGTCAGGAAATGGTTAAAGTGATTAAGGCTGCTGTGTACTAACCCCATTGGATTCGCTCACCTCAATGTTAACCTATGGAGAAAAAGTGTCTACTGTTGACAGCTCCATAAATGCTGATAATGCAATAAAAATGGTATTTTCAGACAGCCTGGACTTTTCTGCACCATGTAACATGATTCATTTTATAATGAATCATGGGCGTCCACCAAATGACTTTAAGAGCGTTTTAAACACACTATACCAGTTTTTTTCCCCCCGAAACATTTAAATTAAAAAATATTTGCAATTTTTTTCAAACAAAAAATGCCCCAAGGTGTAAAATTTCTTTCTCTATTACGGAGTGCAATTTTTAAATAAAAATCTTTTAATTCGTGTGGGTAATCCTTGGACAAATTTTCTCCATAGAACATTGAGGTCAACAAATCCAATAGGGTTAGTATACAGCAGCCTTTAGTGATGCAAAATTATAAAGGGAAAATAAAATGGATGGATGTTCGGCCGAACATTACCGAATACGTGTTTGTTTCAAAGAAGCTTGAAAAAAAGAAGAAAAAAACCTGGCTGATCTCTTACTCAATTCTGTATCACCCACCGGTCTTATTTAATTGTAAGTGAGCATTTTTTATTGCATTTCTAAGCATTAACTTTCATTTTGGGCTCGCGGTAGCCTTGCAGTAGCGCGCTGACTTTCTGTACTGAGGGTACTTGGATCAAATCCCGAAACGTGCCGTTAAATACCTCCGTGTCTACCCCGGATATGGGCACGTTAAATCGGTAGACCGGAAAGTCCTTCAATGAGGTCAGAGAGGTTGGGAGAGGGTACTATCCCCCCAGATTTCGCCCCTGAGGGTGCTCGGTCAAAATTGAGGTGGCAACTAGCAAACAAGAGTCATACCCTTGAGCCCGAAACCTACACGGACCTGGTCTGGAATTTCCAGGCAGGGGGCATTAGATACAACAACAACCGCTTTCATTTTATTCCAATTGGGATTACTTACACTAAGTTGAACTGCCTAATCGTATTGTTTAGCTGGCGGTAAAGAACCGTTAGTACGCCACTGTTCGTTTAAATCCAGCAAACGTCCTTAATTTTTCAACCCGCATCTAGTTAAGGGTCGGTCGGTGGGGAGAGGGAAGGTGATGTGCCTCTTGAACACTTCCCGTCTCATTATCCGTCATCTTTTTGTACACTCTCGTGTATAATCTCATTTCGTTATCTTGATTACACATCCGACTGCATCGGGCAAATTTTCCCTGCTATTTTTATTTATGTATTCGTTGCTTATTCGAAATGGAGTTGTCGGTGGAAAAGGAAAGAAAAACAAAAGAATATCACCCCCTCCCCCCTCGCAACCCCCCTCTACCGTCGTCTTTCACTCTTGCAAACAAAAGAAGGACCACGCGCTAGAGTCTGTCTTTGCAATATCGCAAAGAAAAGATTATATTCGGGAGCGAGAGCGGGGGCAGCGCGTGCGTAGGGGTGTGTGTGGTGGGTGGTTGGGGGGGGGAGATGAGTATTCCTGGCAAAGAAACAGAACGAACGCCACACAGAGCAAAAGGGAGGAGAGGGGGAGCGAGCGAAAAGAAAGAAAGAAAGAGGGAACGGGGGACCCATTTAGATTTTACACTACTGTGAACTCAAATTGCACAAGATGGCTAATGGCCTTCCCTTTCTCCCTGTTGTTTGCGAAAATTCCATCATACACTTCATTAATTTCTCATTCCCATGCAAATGAAGACAGGTCTTGTAATGACATTTTACGCTGGGAAACACCGGCGAGATGGTGTGTGTGTGTGTGTGCGCGGGGAGAGAGGAGAGTCGCGTATAACCGATTCTTTTTCCTAGAA
The DNA here is from genome assembly GCA_907164885.2 of Dolomedes plantarius. Taxonomy (NCBI): domain Eukaryota; kingdom Metazoa; phylum Arthropoda; class Arachnida; order Araneae; family Dolomedidae; genus Dolomedes; species Dolomedes plantarius. Next base: position 29,218,960 of record OU015502.1, read on the forward strand.
ATGGGTAGAAAAATGCAGATACGGGAGACAGTGGCGCAAGTTGGGCAGATCAAAAAGTTAAATGTAATTTTTGGATGGATTTTTGGGACCTCGGAGGAAGGGTTTGGTGTAATTCCTCGGTCGCTATACCGGATCGCTCGCTGCCTTTCATTTTCAGCGCTTCGCAAATGAGAAAATGCGTATGACTGTCTGTCTCCCCCCCACTAACCCCTCGCCTTTTATCTACTGCTTGTTTTTCTTGGGGTTCGGCAAACCCGTCCTGGGTTTGTCATTTGTCGGTGGAGGCGTAGATAATGGGTGGAGAACACTTTTTGAATCGGCGGCATTGTACTTTCGATAATTTTTAAACAATAGGCACGGGGCTTTTTCTGCTACCGCATTTCAACAAGTTGGTGAGGATGAATAATACAGAAGCAGGCATGTGTACGAAATTGTTACAGGCAGGAGACTGAGAAATGGAAGCAAAATTTCCGCTTTCGTGGAAGCCAAAAAAAGAAAAATTAATTAATAAATAAAATAAAATAAATTATGAAGCCTAATCTTATAAGCGACCGTAGAAATTACTATACTTCAAACATGTTACAGACCGCTTCGGGAGTGGATAATGCGTTAATATATAATTATTCCTTTGTTAATTTTTTTTTAACTAAATGTCCATTAATCCCACTTGGAATATCAAATTTGGTATGATAAAATTTACTGAAGGCTAACAAAGTTACAGCATAGTTTTCATATTCGCGAAATTTGAGTTGACTTATTTTACAGAGCTCTGAAATATTCTCCTCCTAAAAAAAATTAATGTTTTTAAAGCGCCATAACCTCTAATCATATTTGCTAATCGCGCGCTGAAATGTCTTTACCCTACTTTAATTATTTACCGCAAAAATGCAGCATGACTGGAAAAATTTTCCCACTTGTTAACTCAAATTTTACTAATCTCGACTGCGCTGTGACCATGTCCTAAAACTGTTTGGGAAAGAAGAAAAAAAAATAATTAACAAAATTGTTAATCTTCATAAACCTTCCCCTGCCCCTAAGAAACTATTTTCCATCTTCTAGTAGCTGTAAAAGGTCCTTTAGGGAGTACTCTTCTACCTCATATGACATATAAATTTAAAGTTTAAATTTTATACCTCGTTGAAGAAGTCTGTTCACTTCAACAGGAAGGGAGATAGATACTTCTAAAATTCAGTGTTTTGATTCCATGGTTGCGATTCAAAATTAAAATCTTATTAACTTTTATGTCTTAGAAATGCTGTTTTCATCGCAGGCGCTTCTTAACTAAAGTAACATATATGTCAATTCGTATGCTCCTGTGCTTGTTATTTATCAGGCAGGCCCCCTGGTTTTCTTCCTTGGGGTATGGTTTTGCATCCATGCCCTGTCATCTCATCCACTGTCCATCTACTTAGTGTTCCACCCTTCCACCCCTCCGATGTCCATTGGGCCTAACCCTTTGCCACCGATTATTGACCCCTACGGCTGATTACTGCATTCCGCCACCCCCGCCTCTGACGTCATCTAATGCTGCCCGCGGGAGTCAGCCCCCCTCTAGTATCTATCTGGTCTTAATACCAATATGAGAGGGTTTCATTGCCGTGGCTCTCAATTCTCTCTGTCTTTTTTTCCTCCCCCCCCCCCTCTCCTGATCATCTCTGAGAATGTGATTGGTAATGATATTAAATGTGTAGCGAATGAGTGGACATTAGTAGAACCATTATTCGATGCATTTTCGTGGAAGAGTAGGGAACACTCTAAGCAGTTTCCGTGCGGAGGTTTCTTAATTCCGAACACTTTTCTGGTTGGGTTAATATCTGTCAGTGTGGAAAGTCTGTTCATTTTTCGAAACTGAATTCAAACGATACGGTTGTATTTTTTGTACGGTGTACCCGTTTGAGCAAAGTGATACGATTGCGAAGAGAAAACACCTGATTTTAATTTAGAGAGCAGCTGTTAAAAGTTATTGCATGCACAGGGTCGTAAAATTTCCATAAATAGGAGCAGGGGTGGCGCAATATTTTCTTTCTTGTCAGAGTACTAAAAAAAATTTAAAACAATATTGTTCTGGTTGCTATGTCTTGTAGCTAGTTTATAAATAGGCTGTGTAAAAGCCAAACTTTCATTGAATAGGATTTAATTGCTAAAATTTTCTCTTCGGATATTAATAGAATATTAACACAAACATAATAATAGCGTATATCACTTAAATTACGAAGAATCATCGTTTATTTATTATTGTGAAATTTGGTTTTGAATTCTTGACGTCAGATATTTTACGTCGAGTCCATATACACCGTTTTGAGTTACATGCTCGTCGAAATGGATTAATTTGTCTGTCTATTCCTAAAATTATTTTGTATTAAAGTTCACTTCAAAAAATTAAAGTTCGTATTATATTTCAAGGAGCCATAATTTTCTTCCTGCTTGTTATTATTTATACTTGATAACGGCTGGCATTCAATGGTTTTCGTATCGTTTTGTAAGCCGACAAACTTTTGTTTTCATCGATAGAACTAGATTGAAAACCAATTAATCACATTAGAAGGTCATGGAAAAACAATTTCTTTAAAAAAATTGGGCTTTAGTGTGCCAGAAAATTTGTTTCGCCTGCCACTGCTAAGACGTGTTCCCAAAAGTTCGCTGTTTATTGTATCAGCCTTCTTTATTAGTTGTGAGCTAAAAAAAACTGCCTAGAATAAATATTGCAATTAAAAATTTCAGGAAGAACTACACCACCTTTCATCTGTGTCACCCACTATTCAGGGATTATGAATAATTCAACCTAATTTCTATATTTCTCGGAATTTAAAGTTTATATTGAGACCATTTTAAAAAATATTCTAATTCGTTCGAGTTATTTATAGTGAATGGGTTTGAATTAGTGCTCATAATTTCAAGAAGTCGCTTCTCTGTGTTCATCAAATAATGTTTTGCAACCATTGATTAATTAGCTGTTTTTCAAAATACTTTCGTTATTCTCAGCATAAAGCCACATAAAAACAAATTTTAAGTAAAAAAAAAATAAAAATTTTATGCAATGGAAACATTCAATCGTCTTTTTAAATAAATAAATCAATGATTATTTTTATCATTTTTTTTTCCGTGGATGTCAATCTATGCGTAAACAAATTCCCTTGCATTTTAAGCATTTTTTCATTTGCAATTTTAGATTAGTTGACTCTCTCTACTTTTTTATCAACGAACTGTTGATGTTTTTTTATCTGTATCGTCTGTTATTGGTGGATATTTTTCTACTTTTTATTTCGTGCATGTTTACAGTCATACGTTTCATTAGAAACATCGTTTGGATAGTTTTATTTTTAATGTCATTTCAAACTGAACATGTTTATTAAAAAAAAAAAAATGCATCGCATGAAGGGTGAAAAATTTGCAATTATTTCTTAAAGGCTTTATAAAACTTTTAATTCTTTATCCCTGAGTTTTTATTCTAAGGCAGTGGAATTAATTTCTTTCTCACGAGGAGGCTCTGCGAGATTATAATCCTTCAGAATATTTTTATTTATTTTTTATTGTAGCCTACATTAGTGTAAGAGTCTAAGGGGCCATTCACATTGCATGCATTGTCATCAGCATTACTCATATCGGATTTCTTTTAACTAGTCAGATAGTTCAACATGATTAGCCAAGAAGTTGTGCTCTGTGATTGGTTAAAAAAATTTCGTTGCGAGTGAAGCTGACTGATGTAACGTGAACAGCCTATGAATCGTGCTATTGTTACTAGACGTTTAAGTACTGCTATATTTGCAAGGTTAGGGTCGTTGCAAGTTGGGATTATTTGTTATGGGTGTCTATTCCATAAAACTAAATTCTTCAAATTTGCAAGTGACTGTATAATTTGACTTTAAAAACAAAGTTTCATAGTTATTTAAAGCTACATTTGGAAACTGCAACAGAAAAGCTACTTCGGCTTTAAGAGCTGGGACCACAATCAGCTGCTCGACATGGATTTGTTTTTGGTGGTTGAGAGGGACATTACAGTCGTAGATGGTTAATGAAGGGAACCAAACCTTGTTAGTTACATTATATTTAACCAGTATTGCATGTATATTAAAAAAAAAGTTTTTATGGGTTACATAAAGCTCATATCTATGGAAGGCTTCGTATTGCTAGAGATGACATTCTTTAAATTAGTTACGTTGCTTTATAATGTGGTGTATGATTTTCATAAACTTTATTATAAAGCAGACGCTTCTGAGTGGGATATGATCATATATTAAAACTGCAGCTTAAAAGAATAAATTTGTCTCTACCTTTCTTGGTTGAAAGAGCTGAGGTTGTGACCATATGTGCGACAGGGATTTGTTTTTCGTGATTTAGAAGTGTGTTGTCGATGGAAGTCGTTGATAGAGGGCAACGAATTTGTAACAATTTTATTTTGTGTGCCGAAAATAAATTTATTTTGCTTTTAGTGGGGGGGGGGGGGGTGAGGTTGCTTATATAGCTAAGTCCCGAATAGTTTTACAGTGTACCAAAATAATAATAATGATAAAGAATAAGGGCCTGTTCACATAGAACCTGTCAGCGTAAAAATTTTTAACCAATCATATACCAATCATTGACCCATTTAACCAATCAGCGCCAACGGAATCTTTTACGCTGACGCTGACGGATTCTTTGTGAACAGGCTCTAATGGTAAATATCAGTCTAATATTCATTAGCAATAATAAAGAATACACTAAAAAAAAATTCTATTTTACATTTCATTTCGTAACAGTACCGTGTAGAATTGAGAACCTTTGGCATTTGTCCCAGCAGCGGTAACGATCTCGGGGATTCAGAACAGCGAACGCTTCTTTTCGCTTGTTTGGTCATTCGCAGGTTGATGACATTTCCCCGAATCATACACTTCTACGACTGTACAACATCCGTTGCAGCGCAAGTAGACGTCACTTTCACGTCTCGATTTACCCGACCACTTCGTCAGAGCAACCCCTTTTAAAATCTCCAATATCCAAATCTGTTTCTCCGACGGCCATTAAGTGCGACCCCCCCTCCCCCTTGTCCGACCCCCCGCTTCCCCCCGTTTTCGCCTCCCATTAATTTCGCATTGGTCCGGCACAAAAGCAGCTTTCAATTAAATCGCAATGGGCAAGATGCAATTTGGGCACCAGTACCTTGCACTGGTCCACCCCCCTTCCTCCTCTTAGAACAAAAGACTTAATACCTTTAAATGTTCCTCTTCTTCACTCCCTCCCTCCCTCCTTTTCCTGCTTTTGGAATGAATGCCTGAGAGGAACAAGGGCCCAAGTCCATGGTTGGAGCAGTCCACACTTCTCTCCAGCCCGGAGATGGATTCTTTCTTTGTGTACCGAAATGGTCCTTAATGATGTCTGGTGTTTCGCTTGGCTCGATTTTTGTTTTTGACGAGTGAAATCTTTTCGCTGTTAGCAAATTTCGAACTGAAAAACTGGTTGTTATACCCTCTCGTTCTTGTTATGCAAAAGAGGGTATTATTTTGATGGCTATAATAACCCTTTCCCTTAATTTTTTTTTCGCCCATTCAATGAAATCTTAAAGGGTTAGAAGGGAATTGCAGTATTGTTACGTTGCCCTTATTTATTTATTTTGTCTGGGAAATATATTTTTCTGTCTCTACCGTACACTGTATGAAAGTAATGTTTGATTTAATTCTCACTTTACGATTCTTTCGTGTAAACCTGTCTTGCTTTCACATGCTTGATGTGAATGTTGTATGTATCTATCTATGCATCTCTCTCTCTCTCTCTCTCTCTCTCTCTCTCTATATATATATATATATATATATATATATATATATATATATATATATATATATATATATGTGTGTGTGTGTGTATGTATATATGAAAGTAGCTTATGGTTGGTTCGCACAATATTTGTATTAAGTGCATGTAATCTGAAATCAGGTTGCAAAATTTGTTTCGGGAAAGCAAACATGCTGTGAATTAAATGCATATGAGTGGCTAAATACCGAGTGTGTTGACTGGCGTCCACTATTTGATACAAAAGTATTCCTTGGTGTCTTCTAAAAGCAGTATTTTCTATGAAAGAATAGAAAGATATGTGATTCTTTCTCCCAAACCTATCAGTACAGCTTTAAACTTTGTTCTTGATAATTTCGTCTGTGGGATATATGCATTTGGTGACTTCGGAATACTGACGAAAATAATCTGTCTGTCTGAATTTCGATTTTGTTTTATCACCAAAGTCAGTATTTGATCTTAGCTCAGGAACCAACCGTTTTGAATCAATGATGCAACCATGGGGGTTTATAGAGATATCTCCCCCTCACAAAATATCACCCAAATTAAGGGAAACTAAGTCGTGAATAAAGGCTTGACCCTTCAGCGGGCGTGCCAATATTTGGACAACCAGCAGGCGCGCGTGGCACAAAGTGCAACGCCTCTTTCAACCTTGATTATTCCTTTTGTAATAAACTTTTTTTTCTTTCAATTTGAAAATAATAATTCTGCGTTTTATGACAAGATATAAAATGTTGATAATATTGAGATATATTTATAATTAAAGGCCAAAGAATGCAGATACAATCGCTTTATTTCAAAACTGTCCGGTTTATTGGATCTAAGGACAACTTGAGAATTGATTCCAATTATGTCCGAAAACCTAAAAAACGATGATCTTGTCCATCTTCGTAATAGGCGAGATACCGTGTAGTAGCTGCACATTGGATCGATTACATCAACTCCTGCTTTTGTCGTATTGTAATCCAGTATAATCGCTGGTTTACCACGGTTAAATCACAACTAACAATGGAAAGGAATACAAGGGTCAGGAAATCAGAACAGCATTATAAAGGGTGTAGCTATAAATAGAAACTGCATAAAACATTCAAACCTTACAAGTAAAAACAAACCATTCAAAATTGCGAAAATGTTGCCCTTTGTACACGGGCGCGCCCGCTGATGGATGTCTAATTCAGATTTGTTTTGGCTGTGAAGAATAACGGTCTGTAACACTTCTAAAGTAGATTTGAAGGGGTTTTCCCCCTCCAAGTTCATTTATATAACATCTTTTAGTTACTATTGTTCTATTAGTTATATTTGTTTTATTGAAATTAACTTTCAAGTATTTTTAGACCTTAGTATAGTGCTGACTTACGCTGTAATTTTTGACCAGTAATATAAAACGCCCATTATAGGCCTTACAACCCATGAACCAAACATGTTTAAAAATATGCCCCCCCCCCCTTCCCCTCTCCCACCTTTAAAAAAGAAATGGGTGCTGATACCAGGTGAACTAAGACACGAGCTTTTGGTTTCAGTCTGGATTAAAAATAAGGAGATGTAGGCAGGGCATAAGAATCCCTAGGCCATGTATAACTGAGTCCATGCCCGGCCGTAAAAATCTTTTAAAAATAAACTGTAATTTTATAGTGATTTGATATAAAAAATGAAAGAAAATTAAATATATCAAAAAATGTAACTCAAATTCAGATTTAAAAAATCACGTTTTTTTTTTTTTTTTAAATGTTCTTCCTCTCTTATATGTCGCCAAGGCATTATTGCAGTATTATCTGTTTTATTGAAAATTTTTGCGAAAAAATCAGTAAGGCACATTTGTCAAAGTTATAACAATGGTACCTTAGTGCTAGAAATTGAAATCAAATTACTTTCTGAGACGGTCGTCACATTTGTTGGGCGTTTCTAAATTTTTCCTTCTTAAAGTGTTTGAACTGCAAAGGCATTCTTTTATCTATATATATATAAAACAGTTCTGTAACTGACTGATTGACTGACATACAACGTACAGACCAAACCGCTGGACCTAAAGGGCTGAAATTTTGCACGGCGGTTCTTCTTATAGTGTAGGGGTGCCCTAAAGTGCCGTTTACATGTGCCCAAAGCAGGGTCGTTTCTTGCTTTTTCCCTACGATAGGGAAAAATGCGGGGTGGATTTTCGACCCTGCTTCGAACTAGGATAAAACCCGCTAATTTCCCATGATGCATTTTGAAGCAGGAAGCTAGTAGTAAACAAACATGACGGATTTGAACATGTGCGAATCCATGAAAATGCAGCCAAATGATCGATGTAGGGATCTGGAACCCCTTAACAATCGCATAATTTTCAAGAAAACAGTAGTAAAGTGCCTATTTTTTTCCGGAGGATTTCATTTATTTCTTGAATTTCTTGATCTGACACATCTAGTTTTTAAAAAAACCCATCTCCAATTACATTATAGACTGGTACTGCCATCTGGTATGTAAATTAAGAAACAAAATTTCATTTCAATAACATTTTCATTTAAAGTGTTAAGGTAAAATTAATAAATTTAATAAGTATAATCAATAATTAAACGTAGCATTAAAATTTATAAAATAATTATTTTTAATTTAGCGATGAAGCCACAGATCGTACGATTATATCTAATATCCGTATCAATCTTCTAGTTCTTATATTCCTTTTTTCCAATCTATTTTCTAAATTTATTTTTAAAAACAGAAAAAATCGTAAACTTTCCATGATTATCAACAGCGACTGACATGTGCTGCATTTAAATAATAAATAGACGTAGACGTAATTGTGTTTTAGAAGAGGAGTACCTTCGTCGTGTCGACTTTATCTCCTGTAAGCAAGATATATGTAATCAAGGTAGGAGTGCTCAGTAGTTAAAATTGTAAGTAATGAATTAAAATATTAAGGTAAGAATAACGCGGGTAAAAGGAAAACAAATTTAACAGTATAGTTAAATTAAAACAAAAAATTTAATTTTAAGAGAAAAAATATAGAGTTACAAGTTAAGAAAATTTAGAAGAAAAATTAGATAAGACTAATGATCCACGGAAAACAAAAAAGTAATAATGTTAAGAGGCCCAGAAAAGCAGATATCATAAGAATACAAAAAATATTTTTGTAAGTTTTTCAATCTTTTTGGATTTTTAAAGTTTTATGATTTTTTTTGTTGTTATTTTTAAAATTTAAGAATACGAAGTCAAAAGAACAGCAATTGGGGGAAATAAGGCCTTCCCCAGGAGCATACACTACGTAACGAGATAAATGCGGAGTTCGAAGGTGGAAAGCTAAAAATAGCTATACAGTGAATTTGGAAAAGTACGACACTGGCTGGGGTCGAACCCACAACGTGATTTACAAGGAATGATGGTGTATGAGGATCACTTCCGCCGAATCATGTGATGGCCTTTACTTCCTGTAAGACTGGTAAAAGCATGTCGAAAATGTTGTCCCGTGTAAACGGACTTCGAAGGTTTTTCCCTGTTAGCGGGTAAATCCCGGGTATTATTGTTGTCCATGTAAACGCAGCTTAAGAGAGATTTTTGAAAAATTCCTCTTAGATTTTTTAAAATTAAATTTTTAAGCTGTTTTTGTAATATTCTTTAAAGTTTGCATTTAAAATAATCTCAGGGCTATAAAATTTATATCACGAGAAAGATCATAAAAATTCCTTTGAAATGAAATCTTTTCGAATCTTTACCTCCCTTTTCTGATTTTTGGTGAATTTTTAAAGGATAATTTTTAGAATTTAATTTATTAAATGCTGATCACGTGGTTTCTTTTCTTTTAATTTTGCGCGTCACGTGCATAACAAGGAAATAGACAACAAACAAAAAAAGAATTCTTGCTAATGCGGCAGACGATTGGACCTTATCCTAAAAACTATTAATATACACTAAAAGAAATGTTCCTCAAACTGTACTATATTAACTGTACTATATTCTTTAGTATGTTCTATTAGATTTAATTTGAATATTTTCTGCTACATTATTTTGTCTATAAAAATATCCGTTACGATTTTTTTATATACTTTTTCGTTTTTTTTTACATCAGTTGTATACATTGATCGTTGTATTTATTACAAATATGTATATTTATATGCATTTTTGGCATTAATGGCATACTTTGACCGTTGTATTTAATTTGAATGTACTCCGTAGCGAAGTGCGGGTTTTCAGCTAGTAACACTCTTATTTTACTTCCGCATACCTTACCCGTTATTCCGTGGCAGTATCAATTTCTAGTTCGCACCTTGGGACTTCTTGCCGTTATTTAAGTATTAATTAAATGGAAGGCCGAAAATCGAAGTTAGAAAGTGTGATCATAATGGGGAGGCCTTTTCGCTTGCGCAAATCCCGCCAGCACCACTTGCTAATTTAATGGAAATCGCCTCAGCAAACCCCTGGCTTGCTCTATTCCGTTCTGTCCCAATGGCTTGCGGCTTTCACCATCGCCTGAAACCCCATTGTGTTCTGCTCAGTTCTGAAACTCGGCTTTCAGTCAGTCGTCTCTCTCCTTGGCTCACTACCATTGTAAATCGGACCGGGCGAGAAATATATCATTGATTGAGGTAAAACTGCTGTGTTGCGGTTCTAAAATTACATCCTCATGTAATTTTTCCCTTGCTGTGAAACTAAGTAAATTAAGGGGTCATACGACTGTTAAAAATCGAAAAAGTATAAAAATTGTGTCACTTTCGACATTCTATATCTTGAAAAGTATAAGATTTAAAATCCAATTTTTTTGTGTGTTAATAGAACAATGTTTGAATTATGAATATATACCTGTTTCTTGTTTGATAGTTAAAAATAATCTGTGTTAGTCATAAATAATAATCAGTTTGCTTTGGACAAATGTGATATCAAAGCAGACGCACATAAATACTCCAAAAAAATTTGGTTTAAGACAAAATTTCTGCTTTTAACACATACTGCAGAAACTAAATTTTAATTTGAACCTAAATTTGTATATATTTAAGGTATATTTCTATTTTTACTATGAAACTGAAAATAATGCATTTTTTTTTAATAAATTAAATTTTATCTATGCATGAAAAATGCATTCTCTAGAGATCTGTAAACAAATTTAGGTTCAGTTTCAAGCAAATGATAATATGTACCATCTGTGAAAATTTCATGCAAAAATATAAAATAGTTCTGGAGATAACGAGTGCGTTATGTGAAAAAAAAAACATTTTGAGATAAATCCCTCTGAAGTATTGCCCTTTAAATCTGTTTGCAGTAAACATCTGACACGTTTTTATTCCTAACTTCTGTAATTATGGGAATTTTTTTCAAGCGGATTGTCTTAAAATACTCAGAAAAGGTTAATCTTTCATGTATTTTTCAAAAAATCGATTTTTTTTACGATTTTTTTAACAGTCGTATGACCCCTTAACTTCTTGTTGCCTAGCTGTGATATATTTTCATCGGCGATTTGAAATTACTTTAAGGTCGATAGCACAAACATAAAACTTTCTCAATAGTGCAGTTAAGAACTGCTGCGTGTAAATTATGCAATTAATTTTGACGCTTTGTTGTCATATGCCTTATACTAAGCTTATATTAGGTTGTATATAATATTAATAAATATTCATCATTGCCCAGGTTTCCTATCAATGAACGTAAGCGTTTGTGGTGATGAGACAATTAACAATAACAAAATTCATTCATAGGAATGTATTACTGAAAAATTACAAGATAAAAAGAACTTTTTATGTACCACGTTTTTAAATTTTCTGTTGAATCATATAAACTAATTGCACAAACCTTCACTTAATTATTCTTTTTCACTTTCTTTTATTTAATTTTAATCACTTTTTTGTCGTTTCCACTTTCCGCAGACTTTATATACTGCTAACTTTTATAATTTTTTAAAAATTTTTTCACACAATATTTTTGTGAACAAACTAAATTCACATGTATTCTGTTTTCAAAATGTCAAACGCCGTTACGCAAAAGTGCAAGCATTGAATTCGATCGAAGTGCCACCTTACGGATTTTTTCCGAACTAACTTTCCATATAAAACAAAATTAACTGAAAATGAATTCAAAACTGCTTAAAGATGGCTAAAAGTATTAAAAGAATGCATTGTCATAGTGTTCTGAGCTATTCTAAAAGTTTCAAATGTCTAGCTAGTTGGGAAGTTAGTTAAAAATCGATGGCGAGATTTGTACTGGACAAACAAGAAAGCGAGTTAATAAAAACGTGGTAAAAATTCTTATGTATCACTTCTTTCAGCTAGCACAAAAACACAGTTCATTTAACAAAATAGATAATTTGTTAGTCTCATGTTTTGCAATACACAGTACTGTAGAGTAAATTCAAATTCATTTAATAATGTAAAGTCCCCCAAAATTGCAATATTTTAGTCGTGTTTAAAAATTTAAAATAAATGTAAATAAATAAATAGTCAAAAAAAATTGAGGCATCTTTTATATTCTTTTTTCCAGTTGTGACTGATAAAATTACAGCAGAAAAAAAAGGACTAACCTTAGTTAGGGTTTTTAGAGTTTTATTCCCCTTCTATATCTCTTGGCAGTGAGCCGGTGATCTGAACGTCATTGTTTCGATGCCCTTCGCTAACAGATCCACCGCCGTGTGCACTAATAGTGGCTGGTGCACGAAAAATCTGTCGTGGCTACAATGTTCTCAAGTTTACCTCAGGAATTGCGGGGTCAAGTGTATCGGTCTCGTCACTTGACTCGGTTCTAAATTACGGGACCGGCTTGTAGGGGGTATTGCTGGCCACCTATACGGTGCCCCCTTAAGTGAATGGCCAGCAGTCTCGCGGTGTACATACAGGTGAATGTCTAGCGACAAGTGCCTCCGCGTTCGAAGAAAGAAAGAAAAATCTTCTATACCTGCTTTTCATTTTTTTTTTTAATATATTATCCTTCTTTAAAAACAAATTTTTATTGATTTGCGAATTATGTAAATTTTTCCCCTTTTTATTTTAACTCTCTTTGTTTTATAAATTATAAAGTTTACTCCAGCAATATTCCGTTGTGTAATAATTTGTTTAATTAATTAAAAAAAATTCAATTATATTTTTGCTATACATTTATTAGTCGGTTTTAAATTCACTATTTCAACGTTGCCTGTTTTTCCTTACAATCAGTTTTTATTGAACTTTGGTTTTTTTTAATCAGCCATTTTCCCCTAGGACGTCTACTCAAACTGAACCACTTTCCACAAAAAAAAAAAAAAAAAGACGGCCGAAACGACCTCCCGTTATCGTCCGACAATCAGATTTTCGAATGAATTCGAATGTCCGAATGAATTTTTAGGACCACTCAAGCGCCCGTAAATCAGGCGGTGGGTGTAGGGGGATCGGGGTGGAGGCCCCGCTTTTTTTTATGGGGGCATAAAAAAGTGATGAGCTGTTGCCGGAGATCGTTTTGCAATTGATGCGGTTACAGGAAGGATGATTTGAAAAGTCGTTTCCAGCCGGAGAATAAAAAGACGGGTGCGCCTTTTTCGATTGATGATATATCGATAATGCCGAGGTTAATAACAGGTTTTTTCCAGCGATGTTACGGCGCTTTGCGGGCGAAATTTTTATCGGGTTAGGAAACGGCTTGTACGCGTCAATGTTGTGCTTCTCTTGTGGGTGAGTGGACAATTATGTATATTAACGGACGGATTTATAGTGGTCGAAGGGGAGTTACGGCTTGTGGTGGTGTTTAGAGTTTGTTACAGGCTGTCAACAGGTAGTTGCCTGCGAAGAGGAGTGTATTTTCGGAGGGATATTGCCGTTTTGGGCCTCGTCATTCTGTTGACAGTAAAATTTAATGTCATAGGGAGAGAATGAAGTAACATCGCAGATAATTATCTGACCGAGTATATTGCAGAAGGCTGTTGTTTACCTGGAAGCTTTTATCTGCTTGACATTGTTACTTGTAATATTCATTTGCATTTGAAGCTTCATAAAGGTGGTCCAGAACTTGAACATGTACCGTAAGTATTATTGTTTATACATCGTGAATATTGTTTATTGAACTCAGACCTTAACCCTGCTGTGTACTAAACCTATTGGATTGGTTCACCTCAATGTTAACCTATGGAGAAAAAGTGTCTACTATTAGCATCTACATAAATGCTGATAATAATCCAATAAAAATGGTATTTTCAGATAGCTTGAACTTTTCTGCACTTTCCAATGGGATTTATTTTATAAATTTCGTCCATCAAAGGAATTAATGAGCGTTTAAAACACACTAGAACAGATTCCCCCCGCCCCCCCCTCGAATAATTTAAATTTAAAAACATTATTTGCATTTTTTAAAAAAAATGTTAAATGCCCCAAGGTATAAAATTTCTGTCTCCATTACGGAGTAAATTTTAAAAAAGAAATCTAAATCCATGTTGGCAATCCTTGGACACTTTTTCTCCATAGGTTAACATAGATGTGAGAGAATGCAATAGGGTTAGTACACAGCAGCCTTAACAGTTTGATACAGAATTTCTGTTTCCCAAGTTTTGTGTGTGGATATATGCTTTTAAAATGTGAAACTGATTTATTTTTAAGCCTCTTGTGTAATTGAAAACCAAAGGATTTTACAGTACCAAGCATGCAACTGCAGCCAGATTTTTTCAGCACTGTAGTGTACTATTATAGCTGGAGAAACTTGAATATTTCTAAGTGATTCCGAAAACTAAGCAATCAATTGGAAGGAAAACGCTAGCTTTGTGTAGGTTTTTGCGAGAAACCTTGATTCACCTCATCAAAAATGAAGGCGGTGTTAATTATTTCATTTTCTCTTCTTGTACTTGGAATATTAAATCACGGCTGAAATGCTTAATGAAGGTCAGGTCGTCAACCGAGAGTTATACATCGAGATCTTGATGAAGCACCGGGAAAGAATGAGAAAGGAGAGGCCTAATCTGTGAGAAAATGATGGATTGATTCTTCATCAGGGCGATGCTCCAACGCATACGGCACCTGACTGTGTTGCAGGTTTTTTTTTCCTCGCTTAAAAAACACGCACGAGTGCTAAAACACCCACCTTATTACCTGACTTGATATCCTGTTTTTGTTCTTACAGTTCTCGAAATTTAAATGAAATATGCTGAAGTATAGATACGTTTTGATTCCGCGGAGAAGTCCTCCGTTGCTAAAAGGCTTGTAATAAATGACTTTCCTCCTCTGTTTTGTAATGTGCTAGAACTGCTGTATTGACAGGTAGACGATAGCATTAGAGGAGTTGTAAAATATTCGAGTTAATATGTGCTATTACCGAAATCAAAGCATCAGAGGAGTCCTAAAATATTCGAGTTAATATGTGCTATTACCGAAATCAAGTTATTTATTAGCTATGTGATCTCCATTGCGATATAATTGATTATATCGTTCATAGCTGTATAACCTTTGTCTAATGCTTTTAAATATAATATATAGAGAAGAACCGGTTGTGTGTCTCTATAATTTACATTATTGTAAGTCTATAAAATTAAAGATTATATATATATATATATATATATATATATATATATATATATATATATATATATATATATATATATATAGATAGATACACATATATACTCACACACATACAGTGCCGTAACTAGTCAGGGTCCCAAAATGCTGTATTTATTTTATTATTTTCCCTAACCCAATTAAGGGGCCTAAATGGAAATATACATTATATATATATATATATATATATATATATATATATATATATATATATATATATATATATATATATATATATATATATATATATATATATATATATATATATATATATATATATATATATATATATATATATATATACTTGTGGTGCTCCGTACATCACGTCACGCCGTGGAGGAGAGGCGTAGCACTAATAGGAGGTGTAGCCAGCACGAGGGTGTGATGCAGTCGGGCGCAGTGTAGATCCAGGGAAGCACTTACGGACTTTAGGCGAGAAACGCACACATGAAGCCATTGATGAAACACACAAATTCCAAGACGTACTTTATTTATTAGAAGGCATTAGCTGCAGTGGCCACATGACTTGGCCTGACGGGGCGCGGATTACATTACAAGACAGAAGCGGATAGCAGGTCCAACAGCAACGAGAGTTAGACACGCAGAGAGAAAAGTCTTCTGTTCATGCAGTATTAAATGGGTGTTTTGCGATATTGACGCCAGAGGGCCTAAACTACTTAATTTTTATTTGGGTGACTTTAGATTCGTGGAGTTCACGTGTCCACTTAAGTTTTGCCGGGGACTTTACTGCTAGATCCCGCGCTTGTTAGAACCGTAAACTATTGACCTGGGTGCAGGATAAGTAGCCATAAAGTTCTTGTAAAGTGTGGTTTTGACGTTACAGTACCCATAAATCCAGAGTGGTTCGAGGGCTCTTCAAGAATTTTGACATTACACTGACATTTTGAATTTCATTAACTTCCTACACTCATATCTGGGGATGTTACTGAGTTCAGCTACTTCACATGCCTGTATAATGATCAGCAGGGTTACGATAAATTACCTTATTTTACTTTTAGGTTGCAATTTTGGAAAAAGGGGTCGTGCTTTATTAACAGGATAATTTTAAATACGCTTTAGATATATAATGGTGGGCCGTTATTATCATATATATATATATATATATATATATATATATATATATATATATATATATATATAGACACACATACTTTGTGGAAACTGAAAGGAATATTTAAAATTCCCAAATTGTTTGTAAATTTTAAAGGAAGAGTCTTGCAAGCCGGGGGACAATTGCCAAGCCGGGGGGGGGGAAGGGAATTATGCTCCGAGCCCCAAAATTTCGCCCATTTGAATATCTGACCACAATTTAAAAACTAATTCTGAATAAGCTCTAGCTTATCATAAAGCGACCCTGATAATGAGAAGACTATTTATTGCTTTACTCATTCATAGTATACAGTCGGTGATATCAATTTAGGAACAATTCTTGTTATTTATCAATTTATTTTACAGCTAAATATAGTATTTACTGTTAACGCGGGGAAAGGTATCTCCTCGGGTTTATTCAGTTTCAGTATCGAAAGTGATAGAAAGGTTTCTCGCGCCTAAGCCACATAATAAAACTGCATAATCGCGGGAAGGTAAGTGATTTTATGACGTGTCGTGCCTTCAATTTATCTCCCCACTTCCCCGAAGGTGCACATACTTGTCCACTTTTGGCACGTTTCTTGTGTTGGAAGACGGTACACAACCTCCAGTTCGGAAAATGGCGCTCAGGAGGCATTAACATTCTGGTCGTTCGGCATTAATTGAATGGCAAAAATATCTCATTCTCTTTTCTTTTCGGCGGTGTGTGTGTGCGCAGATAATTCCGGCCGGCCTCCCGAAAACCAGCTAACTGAAAGAAGGGTTGCCGCCCTGCCAAGGTGCCCCGCGAATGTCGCCAAGGAGGATGTTAAAGGTTAAGCCCCGGCTGTGCATCAGAAATTCGAGAAAGTGCTCCACTGTGATAGATTGGGTGCTATTTTCTGGGCTCCTTCAGAGATGCAGCCCGCTCTTTTCTCGTAATTTATTTCGTTGTCTTTTGTAGTTCGATAGGGGATTTTTTAATATAATATAGGAGGATCGGCCTATACTTCCACACAATGCAGAATTAATTATGTGAGACCTCTGTTTGATAGAGTTCAGGGACATCCAGTGCTATATAATTATATGTTTATTAAGTTAACTGTAAAGCTGTTATTCCTTGTCTAATTAATAGTTGTCATAATATATTTATAACTACAGATGACTTTTGTTATTTTCCTTGTCGTATAACAAAAATATTCTCGCATTTTTATAGTAAGGAACTATACCCGTATTCGATAAAATCGTCATTATTCATTGCTGTATTTACTTTTTCTAGCGCTGTTAAATATAATACATAGCTGTGTTCCTTTTGTTTCTATCCATTTTTTCTGTCATATTTTCCCCAGCATTAGTGTCAACGTATTGAACTTCAGTTTATATATATATATATATAAGATGGTCCCTTTGGGAGAAGACTTATAAGCAGTGTCCCGTTGTGTTAGGAGTTCTTCAGTATGCAGCGCAATTAGAATATAAATATAATTCCTTGTATGAGAGAATTTTTTTATAATCTGAACCACACTGCTTCATATATAAAGTTAAATTGCTACAGTTTTCTTATAAATGTAATAAACTGCTCAGATTACTTTAAGAGGAATTTCGGTTTTTAGTGTGACAATTTTTTTTTCGTAATTATTACAAAAACACACAAAAAAGTGCCAGGAGGTGTTTCTTGTGGATGCTTTGACCCGAATGGTACAAACTTGCGACATAATAATCACTGATATGGCATACTATCCAGTGTAAAAATGTTTTGATTTAATAAATTGCTTTGTTCAATGTTATCCAATTCGTAAAATGCCATACATTATTGGCGTGCTGTCAAAGGTGGAAGATAAGTTCCGGCGAAGTTTGAATCGGATTCTATTTTTCGTCAATGAAGTAGCAGTCTGTGGTGTTATTTTATTTTCACACTTTTTCGTTATAGGCATCTAAATTTAATGGCTTTATATATCATATGTTAATATTTATACGCAGCTTATGATAACACACCACATGTTGTAGAATAATACAACATAACACATTATCCAAAATGAACTGTGGTAAAAGAGGCTAGAGGAAACCCCGTAGGAATTTCCGCTTTTCGTGTATTATTAAAATGCAAATGCAGAATATATAACCCTGTCAAAAACACTGCCTTCGATTCCACCTTAATTCCTGTCCTTCAACCTAAATGTAAAGGGATCAAAAGTACGCTCCCATTTTTTTCCATTCAGAAAGTAAACATTGGAACGGTGTATAAGGTACGCCGTTTTTGTGTGAATGTTGCCCATCACTTTCGACTTCTTCGAGTCTACACGCCGTAACAGTGGTTTGAATAGAGTTTGGCTTTAAAAACTGGGAGCTGTCTTCATGCTCGTCTCTTCGCACTCCTCACTTGCATTGGAAAGGTCAGCCAAACTGACAATCCAAGCCCCTTGGTCTACCCGGAAGTGTAAAATATCCTAACATAATCCGATATAACTAGATCATAATAACAAGTTTGGAGTGATGCTATTTTTAAAAAGAAATGTCTCGTTGTCTTTCACTAATCTTTCATTTTAAATGCTGAGCAATTTTTTTTTTTTTTACTGTCCCACTGTTGAATGAAATGTTTTATCAAAATGAGGTTTTCCCGCAGTATCATTTTGATATTAATATTTCCAAAAAAAACATGGTCGTTTGTGTTTAGTGCGAGTTAAGAATGACTGAATGAAACTCGAGTTTCATTGGATTACATTCTCAAATCTCTCTAGGAACTTAATGTCAAATTCCTTCTTCCCGGCCCCCTTCTTCAATGAGTAACAGTTGTTTGATGGCTACATGATGTGATAACGATACATAAAAGTTGCCCAATATAGAAATTGTATGATTGTAAAATAATTTTTTTAAATTGCTATTCTACTTTTCTCCAGTTTTTTACTGGGCCAGAAAAAGAGTTTTCACAGTTTTTGTTTCCGGAGAAGGGTATTTTTTAAAGGAGTTTGATTAAAAAAATAAACAAAGTTAACCTTGTTGTAGGTCCTCATGGCGAAAAGTAGTAAAACATAGGACAGTAAAATATTAAAGCGAGGTGTTATTATTAAATTAAAAGAATTTACGTAAAGAGTGTCTTCAATCATTGTTATATCCTGCATTTAAAATTATATTACAGTCGAACCCCGTTATAACGAACTTCCAGGGACCAAATGTTCTGTTCGCTTTATCCGGTGGTTCGTTATATCCAAACCGTTAAGAAGGCTAGAGTTCGCAAAATGTCATTAGTTGCAATATGTATTCAATAATGATGTATTAAAAAAATGATAAAATCTATTAAAAATGATCATTAATGAATTAAATCGACTAATATCGATAACATTAAACTGACACAATACTAATTAAATTTCGTACAACAGGAAAATGGCGGGACCAAAATTTTCGTTCGTTATATACCGGGTTCGCTATAGCGGGGTTCGACTGCATATACCAACACACTGTTGTACGCAGGTTGAAATAAATAAATATATATATATATATATATATTTCCCCATAAAGAATCACGATTACGTATCCGTGCCTTTTAATTTTTAAATGAAAATGGATATAACACATCAATTAATAGTGCGGATGAAGTGAAACTTCAACCTCCCGTTACACTCGTGAATTTCCCTCAGTTTTTCTAATAAATGATAATTTCTGTTCACCGATAAAAGTAGCTGGTAGAAACGAAACTGTTCCAGACGGCTTCTGTCTTTCATTTTTCGCCAAAGTGAGCGATGACCCGCAACCCCTCGGTAACCCTCCAGTGTCCAAGTGAGGGGTTATCGCCCGGAGACAGACCACTGAATTCGGACCCAATCAGCTTCCGCGCTATCTCCCGTTGCAGCTGCACGTGACATGAACCCCCTTCCTCCCCCTTTCGGAGGGAGGGTAAGGGGAGAACGCATCTCCCTTATTCCCTTCCACCCCCTCTCCGACAGACCAAGATGGGGCTTGGGAATATGCTACAGTATTTTCAGAGGACTTTTGTATGAGCCTTCTTTTGTGGCGTTTAAGGTGTGTGAATATATTTTTTTGCCGCCCTGAAAGAATAGTTCAGAAGTTGGAGGCAGTCGCAGGGCGACAAGAGAAAGGACTTTTCGAATTAGCACCTGTCTCTAGATGTCAGCCGAGCACGTTTGAATGCAAATGCAAAAATAATAACAGTGGCTATTTCTGATAGTTTATCTTTCTTTGGTTGTTATGGGTTACTAAATGGAACTGTTGTTTTCCTAACTGATCTAAATTATTTTTGATTAGTGTTGTGTTGTGTAATCATGGTGGAGACCTTTCCATCCTGTTGATACTACATTTAGCGTATTGAAAATGCACAGTATTTACCATAGCTGTTCACGTGAGATGAATTTCTTATTTTAGAGAGAGTAATTTTATTTTTTTGTTGTTGTTCTTTTCAAAAACAAAATCGCAGGTTTTTTTTCTGCTCTACAGTACATAAATTTGATTCGCGGAAGTTTTGTGAGCAAAACCAGGGATATGGTAAAATATAAAATTAACAATCTGTAATATTAAGTATTAAATTATCATAAATTTTAAACAAGTGGTAAGCATCACAGGGTTTCCGTGGGCTTTAAAAAAATTTGAAACTTTAGGACAAAAGAAAACTGACCTACGTTGAAAACGCTGGGGCTCATTTTATTACTTATCTACAGAAGTTAGGTAGAATTGCCTTAATCCAACTTGCTTAGAAAAATTCATAGAATTCCAAAAGTAGGTATTTTCTTAACACTAGGAATTTTTTTTTTTCTTAGAAAGAAATTGAAATGTTCAATTCTTCTTCTATAAATATTCTATACAAATTTTTCTCGTGTTTACGCTTAGCATTATATTTGAAATTTTCTTATGAGCTATTATTCATCTTTAACAGTGTTCATTCATATTCAGTTAGGTCCTTTTTTCTGGCAGCAAATAGGTTCTGATCCAGAGCTACATTTTACTTAGTCATTTATGGCAATTGCAGAAACTGAAATTTTCTTATTAAATTAAGCGTTAGATATTGGTTGTGTCTCTTTCTTTGTAATAATGATTAAACTAACAGCAGAGTAATCCTTTAATGGATTTTTTTTTCTTTTCCTCGAGTGCAACCCAGATGCTCACCGGGAGAAAAGAGGGTCCCGAAAATTCCCTCTATTCGATAGCGACCTCTAAATCACTTCGCGCAAAATAAAACGCGGACGGGGTCATTTTCATAACTGCCACACATTTGACTGAATACGGTTAGATTCACTTTACATTTTATTCTCATTTCGATGAAAAATAATGTCTCCCCCACCCCCTCTCCCTTCCTGACCCCTTGGAAGAAGGCGAAGGGAATAAAAAGGAATCTAATTTCGAATAAAATAACTCCCAGAGCCTACAAATTACCGACGAAAGCTCAGAGAATAAAAAGAAAAGCTCAACCCTTTCCCACCCCATCTTACGCAGTTGTGCGCAAATAAATTTATAGGCAACTTTTCCAGCAATTTCAATACGTTATGCAGTATATCCCATTCTATCTAGACTCCAGGCCTATTCTTAGGCGAGAGCTTTCTTCATAATATAACGCCCCTTTTTAAGATGCATATATAAGCTGATTTTTATAGGGCTGTTCTTTTCTGGCAAAGGGAAGTTGACTAAAGCATTATTCGCCGAGAAAAGGGGTCGCGCAGAGTGGGGGAGATTCTACCGATATTTATCTGTGGTGGATATATATTAAGAGGGGGGGGGGGGTGCGTTTTAAAGCTGTCACGTGACGATGGAACGATTTGCATACGCTGACAGTTGGGAAGTTTATATTTATATTATATATATATATATATATATTTTTTTAGAGGTCTTTTCTACTCGGGCTCACTCAATTTTAGGGGAAATTTTATTTATATTCATGCATGGGGTAGTTTTCTTCCCCTTTTATTTTTCCCTTTAGTATCGTTAAGGGGGTCGATAAGCGATTAAATCGCATTGTCAGGGTGCGTTGGATGGTACTTGCGGGGGTATAGAATCAGTCTGGAGAGGTGCTTAGCACTTTCCCCTTTGAGAGTGGAGAATTAAAAGGTTTAATTGTAATTCTCTTTAAATTCTTTATTTTTACTCCCTTCCGCCATTTAATTTGCAATCACTAAAGCTCTGGCAGCTGGAAATCCTAGTAAACTCTATGTATTGAAAAATGTATTTAACTGGATATAAAACCAGCAACGTACCACCAGATTAGGTAATGTAAAGCTCTTCGTGCTTTTCTTAGTAAGCACAGCATGGCTCTTTCCTATAAAAAAGTGCAGGCATTAATTACTCAGAGAACTTAATAAAGGGCAAATATTGTAAGTTTCAGTTTAATAATAAAGTCGCGGTGTCAACAGAGCCGGCACTATCATTAAACGGAGAATTGTTTTTGAACTTAACGAAAAACTAACCTTTGTTTAGTGGTAATGTTGGTTCTTTTGAATACGAGATTCTATTAAATTAAAATTAAAATGCCTCTTTTAAATTTTTTCTACCTTGTTTTGCATTTTAGTTTCAAATTTATTTAAAGTATTTCCCAAAACAGAAGCTGGTGTTATGAACAACACCAAATTACAATAGTATTTGAATTGATAATAAAAAAAATGCTTTAATAGTCCTCTCAAACGCTTCCCTTTTTATAAAAATAGAATTTCTCGTGTAATTCGAAGAACGAAATAGAAAATCTCGTTCTTCGAATCAAAAACGAGAAATTCGTCACCAAAAAACGAATTTCTCGTTTTTGGTGCTAAGATCATCTTTGCGATAATCTCGCAAAGATGATCTTAGCACCAAAATATGAAAGAAAACCAAATTGACCAAGATAAATCAATTGTTTGATATCGTTTCTTATGCACACTTTCGGGACTTACCTCTAAAAAGCGCTATAATTTTGAAAGTGGGAAACATTTCCATCTTAAATTTGATTACAAAGTGCCTTATCTCATCACAATCACATGGATAATACTGAAGGTACCCCATTGATATCCATTCGGAGATCAACTTGCCTCGGAATATTGTCAAATGTACGCTTTATAGCATGTTGGTTTTATTGCTTCTGTTTCCTGTGTGATGTTTTCCAGCTGCTGAACAGATCCGGGCTTAGTACGGAACTTATCAGATG
Organism: Dolomedes plantarius; assembly: GCA_907164885.2. NCBI lineage: Eukaryota > Metazoa > Arthropoda > Arachnida > Araneae > Dolomedidae > Dolomedes > Dolomedes plantarius. The sequence goes on from OU015502.1 coordinate 29,242,399, forward strand.
AACTCGTCAATAGTATTGGGGGTCAATAGTGTTGGGTTACTCGTCAATAGTGTTGGGGGTCAAGCATGGAGATCTCCGTGGTCTCGCCTTTCGAAATTATAGCAATATTTTGGAGTAAAGTACCGAGTAAATCACCCTGTATTATTAGGCTGGTAATATATTTTCATTGTCATTACCCGAAGAGGACTCGAAGAAACTTTTCTGGCTAAGCCAATTGATCTTCGACCCAGAGGTAAGCCAAAAGAAATATAGACTGATTCGATTGGCAGGGACCTTCACCTTTTAAATTTTGGAAAACTGAAAACTTTTGCGGGTATCAGGGTAAAATGGAAGAAACACCTTTAGAAGGCCAAGGTCTACACTGTCGTGCCAGTAAATGCACTATTGTTTGGTACCTTCGTGGAGGTCGAATGCTTCGAGAAGTGGGTGCAGAAGTGTACTTTTCTGATATAAGGAATATATATCTTAATCATTTGTTAGTGGACTATCCGGGCATCGCAAATAAATAAATCCAAAAATTAAATACAAATTACTAACAAGAATATCAGCAAACACATGACTCGGAAACAGGAATATTTCAAGCGTTTTCGAGAATAAAAACTGATAATTTTGTTGTCCTTTTGACCAAAACCTGTAGGAATCCTTTTATGAGGTCCGTTTTAATTGCTGCCTAATATTTTTGCTTTCTTGGGTTTGCTTAGGAAGAGAATGGACTCAAAACAGAAATCACGCAGCATTTATTTGCACGCGTATACCCTGTGAAGCACCTCCTAATCTATCATTCTGGAATGGCTGGTGGTTAAAATTCACCTACTTGAAGGCCGGATATTGGAAGAAGGGGGTGTGCGAAAACGAACAAAGAAGAGGGGAAAAAAAAAACGATCTTATCTATTGCCTTTTAAAAACTCCATTGAATTATAATACCGAAAGAGTGCGAAAGAAACTTCGCAAAAATAAAATTTTAGAATGGAGAAGCGGATAGACCCACGGAAGGGAAAGGATAAAGAAAAAAAAAAGTTCGCATAAAAATGCGATTTGATATTCCTTAATGGTCCAGAGCTGAAGAGAATTTGAATGCGTTATAAATAAAATAAAAAATATTAAAGGCGACTGGAGGGGGGGGGGGGCGCCTTAAAGCATAAAATATAGAACTATTGCTTTCGAACCTAAAAATAGCGCTTTTTTATTTATTTATTTTTTCTCGGAGAGTTTTTCTTTGTTTTTCAGCAGCAGGTATTGTAAAGACAATTCTCCAAGCTTCCCTTCTCAGTGTGTGCGTTTTTGAGTGTCACAAATCACATATTTGTGCAATTTTTTTTATTGCGTATAGGAATTTCCCTTTCCTTTGGTTCATTTTTTATTCATTCATGCACTTATTTATTTCATTTCGACGCTTTATCCACCCCCCAACCCCTCTCCTCCTTAAAACGGGATATCGCATTACAATATTTCAGGTTTTCTGCCATAGAGGGCGTTTGCGTGTGCAGTGAAAAATGACTGTTACTTAAAATCGGTTTTGGGTTACTTCGCGTTGCTCTTTCGATATATATATATATACATACGCGCCTATTTCTATATAAGCGTGCTCAGTGGATTTTTTTTTCTGCCTTAGCCGTACCGGAAATATTTTATTTTCATCACCTATTTGTCTCATTTACTCTGCTTTGCTTAACGGAGTTCACAAATCTTCCCAAACTGCGAGCAATAATGCCTTTATTTATCTGGAATTGCTCTCGGTTGATTTTTTTAAGTACCTGCGAAAATACGTTCAGTCTTTTGTTCGTAAAATAATAACTAGAATTTCGATAAATATTATCGTCCTTTCGGCGAAGTCATTGGATATTTCCAACTGTAGAGCTGTTGTGTTAGTGTTATTTGAGAATATTTCGGGTTCTTTTTTTAAATCATTGGAAAATGATCTCTTTTGAAACCAATATCATAGAGTGGGACAAAAAAAATCGCTAAAAGCTTTTGTCTGTCTGTATTGAAATGAGTTTTCGTGAAAGGGTTTACCTACAGATTCATTCTTTTTCTCATTTAATTAATATTTTTTTCGCATTTTTCATACGCATAATACAGTGAAACTTCCAAGTTCTACTTACTTCTACCATTGAAATTATCGAGGGAATCAATTATATAACATGAATGACGGAGAAATAGCTTCTTGCTGAGTATTTGCAGAGGATATTCTCTACTTCAGTCCTTAAACTAATTCTCGGGTGCGGTGGCCCAGTTGGCAAAGGCAGTGAGCCAGTGATCTCAACGTCTCTGGCTCGATGCCGGCCGCTGACAAATCTACCTCCGTGTACGCTAATGGCGGCTGGTGCTCGAAAAATCTGCCTCGGTTGCAATGTCTTTCAAGTTCTCAAAATTTACCTCTGGAGGTGCTGGGTCAAGTGTTCAGGTCTCGTCACTTGACTCTGTTCAAAATTACGGGACCGATCCTTTAGCCTGGTCGGACTCCGACCCTTGTGGTGCTATTCAAAACCGGAGCCCCATCATTCTGCCCAATAGCTTTTACGGACTTGATCTGATATACTGTCGGTCAAGGGGCATAAGCTACAACACACACACAACTAATTCTAGCTAATTTAAGGAATAGTATCACGTTATATGGTGACCAGTAATGGTTCCGAAAAAAAGTGGTCACTTTGAGGGCGGTAACATCGGCTCTATAGAGTCTTTTACCGGTTCTGGACAAAATATGGCTGCCTAAGAGAGTGTTCGTCTAAGCGTAATAGCTCTATATACTAGGGTTTCACTGTATATAGAGCTATTGGTCGATACAGTTTATTGCTTTAGCGAAATAGACTGTATTGGCTTATAACATGATTTTCGTTTCCATTCAATTGGGTTGTATATAACAGGAAATATTAACATGCAATTAATTTTTGACTTGTTCTTAATCAACATTCTTTAATTTTGTAGAACTTCGTTAGACCCTTATCTTGGAAGTTTTTACTTCACTATGTGCCTTAAAAAAAAGAAAAACATCGCTATTGCAACCATAACGGTTTTTTTCTTTAAAAAATGACATCGTTGTTTACTTTAAATTTAATATTGTTTAAAAACTTTTAAGCAATTTGCGAATTATTTTATTTGTATAGTAATGATTAAATTATTAATTCTGTAGCATATCAGTTTTTTCCCCTTATTTCGGGTAGTTTACGTTCTGATTAAAATTCATACATATACCCTCGATGCAAACTTTTTAGCTCTTAATAAAAAAAAATTATTCTTTGAAATTTATATATAATTAGCAAAAGTATGTGTCTACAAGAAACTGATTTTGTTCTCTTTGGTGTAATTTTAACTGTATAATCGTTACGAACATATAATTCTGCGTATTTACTTCTTCCATTGAAATTGTCGAGGGAATTAATTATAGCAGATGAAAGATGGAGAAAATCTCCGAAATAGCTACTTACTGAGTATTTGCAGAGGATATTCTGTACTTCACTCTTTTAACTAGTTTAGGGAATAGTGTCACGTTATCGGAAATATGAAAAAGAGCTTTATTTTTAATTAAAATCAAACAAAGAAGTAATAGTTTTTCGTGTGAAAACAGAAACTTTTTTCGATAACTCTCTTCAGGTATGGGAAATAAATGTATATAAAGAGTATAGATACGTCCTACGGTTTCCCTAATCCAGTGCTCAAAAATGGCTGCTTGCGTTGGTTTGGCTTTCCATTTGCTTCTAGTGACATTGCATTGCCTCCTTTTTACCAGTCTTCCAATGACTGCCTCTCAGCAAATTCAAAATGCAATTCAGCTTGATACGAGAAGTGCCTCAATATCACGAGCTACTGAACTTGTATCCATTTTGTGTCCTGGTGGAGAAATCTACGATAAAGAAAAGTTAAGATATGATATTTTGTGCTTTATAAGGATTAACATCTACGAGCACTGTAGACAGTCTCGTTAACATTTATCGCAAACTGGAAAACCTTCATGAAATCGTCAGACTTGCCAGACTCCAGAAGTGACTAGAAGTATAATTTTTCTATGTCTAGAATCTAGAAGTATAATTTTTTTCCCCATTTCTCACCAAAGCGATAGAGATAGATCTAAACGAGGATGCCTCGGATAGACTCCAGAGCGCCTGAATTGATAAAACAAGAGTTTATTGTCATGATTTATTTGAGCGTTGGTCGTTATTTTAATTTTATAATTCAGTGATACAAAAGTAGAAATAATGATGGTTACTGTCACACTAGAAGTTCAATTGTCTTTATTTGAACTTTCAGTATGAGAGGGACGTAGGGATTTTCTTCTTAGTCTATTTGCGTTTAGTAATCAATTGAAGAGCTCTCTAGTTATCGTTTGTTAGTTTAAAATAAGGACGCGGTGGCCCAGTTGTCAAAGACAGCGAGCCAGTGATCTGAACGTCACTGGTTCGATGCCCGGTGCTGACAAATCCACCACCGTGTACCCTAATGGTAGCTGGTGCACGAAAAATCTGTCGTGGCTACAATGGCCTCCAAGTTTGGAGGCCATTGTTACAATGTTTGGAGGCCATTGCCTACAATGGCCTCCAACACTTTGAATTTTCTCTAAATTTACCTCTGGAGGTGCGGGGTCAAGTGTACCGGTCTCGCCACTTGACTCGGTTCAAAATTACGGGACCGTCTTGTAGGGGGTAGTGCTGCCACCTATACGGTGGCCCCTTAAATGAATGGCCAGTAGTCTCGTGGTGTACATACAGGTGAATGTCTAGCGACAAGTGCTTCCGCGTTTGGAAAAAAAAAATAATAATGGTTACAATGGTTATTTTCCCACCAGAAGATTTTTCCATTAAAAAAAAAATAATAAAGTTGTTCAGATCAGAATTTCAGTGGGAAGTCTTTATTTTTATGTTTGTCTTAAAGGTAGTCCGAGGAATTCTAATAGCCTATTTTCTGTTTATTCTTATGAGAAAAAAAGATGGTAACTTACAGCTATTTATAACAATCTATTGATTCAACAAATTGACAAATGTTATTGATGTGCTTCAAAGTTCCGATTAATCGCAATTTGTCGCTTCCGAACTCATCAAAAATTTATTACTGGAGATAGTATTATACTACTGATCCAGTCAGGAATATATAATACAGATATGTAATTAATCGAAACAATTGTCATTGATAGCTTCTTCAAAGAAGTGCTGTAAAAAGCCTGAAAATTTACTCAAAAGTTGCCTTAATTTTTTAAACCACAAAACTCAATCTAGACAACTGAATCCAAAATATATTAACTTTTGCATTAGAATATTTTTTAAAATTTATTCTCAAAGTGTCTGTTGAGATTACCTGTAATTCAAAATGAAGTGAAAATTCGGAGCAAATGGAATAATTTAGTTAAAACTGGTCGAATATGCATTATTTTAAGTCAGTACTCTTTTTTACAGAACTTAAATTTTTCATAAATTACAACCCCCCCCCCCTCCCCCTCCCCCCACAAAAAATAAATTAATAATATAATATATGTGTATATATATGTATATATATGTGTGTGTGTGTGTGTATATATATATATATATATATATATATATATATATATATATATATATATATATATGTGTGTGTGTGTGTGTGTGTGTGTGAATGATCGTAACATTTCTGAAACGGGTTGGTCTGCGAGATTATATTTTTCATCTTTCGAAGTTTAAGAATTTTATTTGAATATTCAGGGTGGCAACAGGACTGGGTATATTATGATGAACTACTGACTATCGAGAAAGTTAAAAATAAAAAATGCATTTGCTCATTTATAATTTTTCTTACTTATTTATTTAGAGCCGTAATTAATAAGAAAAAAAATGCAATTTACGGTATCCCCGCGCTACCTAATGTCCACGTCATAGTTGAAACCCCCGTTTGAAAGATGCCTCCGAGAAATTAAATTACTCTTTAAAAAGAGGGACTTCTTGCGTTGATATAGTTCTTGACATTCCGCCCCACCCCCCAACCTTAAAAATATACAACAAAGCGTGTGCAAAAGGGGGGAAAAGTCCCATGAAAAGCCTGGTGTTTAAGAATTTTTTCCCTCAAAATACAAGCACCTTTCACTTTTTTGAAAAGAAGGGGAAAAAAATAAAGGGAAACCGAAGAAGCTACTAACAGAAGAGGGGGGAAAAAACAAGCAAAAAGGGAAAAATATAAAAAAAAAAACCCTTAAAATTCATTAAGTTGCCTACGGAAAACAACTTTATTCAAGACTTGACAAATGGTTATCCATTCTGAAAAGGGGTGTAAGGAGAGGGAGGGGGGTCGTAAAAAATTCTCAGTGTTTAATACACTCCTGGCATATCTTTATCCGCTAATAAAAGATGGCGAAAAAGCAGTGGGTTAAAAAAAATCTAAAAAAAATATCGCGTTGCAACCGAGATGTTTTTTCAAGAATTAGGGGTAAAAAAAAAAAAAAAATTTCGAAAAAAAATCGACGAAAAACTGCAGGCGTTAAAATATACATGTAAAAAAATATTCATTACACCGCGAACGATGAAAAAAAAAAACTTCGAAATAAAAAGAAAAACCACCGTTCTTTTACCAAAGAGTTCGGCATCAATCATAAAAGGAACGTTTTTTTCTACCCTTCCTCCTTCTCCTCCGACACACGCATATATAGATATATGTATGCTGCCCTATTATATATATAAATATTAAAAAAAAATTCGTAATAAAAAATGAGACCTCTTGAAGCACTCCATTCTGCCCCCGTCTAGCACTCGCACACACACACACACCCATCTAAATACTGGGCTCGAAATCATTAGAAACTGTGTTAATGTATTCATAATGGCGGTGGCAGCTGGATATCATTAACGTTCGAGGGGCTGAGGGAAGACACTTAAAAAAATAATATAAAAAAAATGAAAGGATATGTTTAACAGCTTCTTCCGAAATTCAGTCAATTGATCTCGCCCGCCCACCCCCAACCCCTTAATTTTTTTTATCTCCCCCCCCCCTTCCCCTCAAAAGTCTGGGCCCTATCATGGTGGTTTTTAATATTTTATAGGCTCCGGGTATTAAAAAAAGCAGGAGGAGGGTAAAAAAAAAAAGAAAAGAGAGAAATGTTCATATGGCCCTTATCTGGCGCGGTAACTTTAAGGACTAATTTATTAATTTTTTTGGTTCTCTTTTTCCCTCAATAATATTTTAATTTTTGTCGATTTTTTTTTTTTAAACCGGCTCTGGAGAAGAAGCAGGGGGAAAAAAATGTTGAGGTTAGCTCCGGAGTGACACGCTTCGCATTTAAAACGTAACTCTCTTTATTACAAATTAATTTGAAAGCTTATCTTTTCCTCGGGCACTTAAACTCCGCATTTTGTGGTAAACGATCTGGGCGATTCATTTATATTCCGAGAGCTCGCGAGTGCCTTCGAATTCGAATAATTACTTTATAAATGATAGCAATCAAATGAGTTACTTTTTGGTGGGAGAATTTTTAGCGGCGGGCGTTTGTTAAACTCGCACCTACCCCCTCTTCCCACTCCTTTGGCTCTCTTGGCAGTTTTTTTTTTTTTTTTTTTTTTAATATCTTTTCCGTGAAGTGGGTAAAAACAACTAAACTGTACGGCTGTATTTATTTTAGGTATTCTGTACTTATTGTATGTATATACGACCTGAAAGGTTGTAAATGATGTCGACTAAAATAGTTAATTTCTTCATCTCTTTTTTATTATTATTATTACTATTATTCGTAGGAGCTGCCAACTAAGAAAATTTATTTTCTCAGTAAAGAGCGTTAGCATCTTGATGAGGAAGCGATAATCGAAAAGATATCTCAGGTCGACACGCCTGACATTTAGAAATATCTTTTTGATATCGATTTGGTCATTTGTGATATCGATATTTCTATTAATTTTGATATCACTATGAGAATTAAACGAATTATTTCTGAATAATTTTACTAGATTTTTCGATTATGCGTTTATATACGTGCATATGTTTGTAAAATCGGAAGTTCTCTTATTGTCAATTTTTTTCTTGTTGTTTTAAAATGAGTTGTTTATGCTGTTAACTGAAAGAATTTATTTTCCAGTATTGAGCATCAGCATCTTAGAGATATCCATAATCTACTCGATACCTTGACAACTGAGAATCCATATCGACTGATATATCGAAATATCTCATAGTGATATCGATATTTCTTTTAATTGCGATATCACTAGGAGAATTATAAACAAAATATTTCTCAATAATTATACAGAAATTTTCTTTTGTGTTTGTGTGCGTACATGTTTTCTGTAAAGTTGCAGTTGCGAATCCTGCCGACTTCTTTTAAAAAAAATTGTGTAAAGGTTTTTTTTTTTTCATTCACATAAGAGCCCGTCAAGGAAACTACTCCATAATTTTAACGAAACAGAAAATGTTCATTTCACTTGCCAAACACATGTAGAAAAATTCAGGCTCAAAGAACTACATATTAACAGCACAGTAACAAAGAGATAAAATATAGGGAAAAAATTATCGTCTTTATATACCGACACGGAGATATGCTGTATTATGATTTAGAGATGGTATCGTGCAAGGGCTCTGATTGACCAAAGCAGCTCCCGTCATCTGCTTGGCAGAAAATTTTAATATTTAAAATGCCAACCGTCTCCACTCCCATGGGTCCTTTAACTAGTACAGTTCTTCTAATTGCGCAGTTGCGCCGTAGTGGTTAAAATAACAGTATTTAATAGTTAATTGCACTTTAAACACTCACGCGAACATATAGATACATATTTGTATAATGAAATGGAAGTAGACTAGTAATTGAAATTAGATGGCAGCAATATGAAGGGAATAGATTATTAATGTTGTTTCATCTTCAAGACTCAGACGTAGTCAGTAAACTGAACTGTGTGTCTTTAAGTTGTCAGATTTTTAAGATAAACTTACTGTGGTTTATACATACCCTGATGAACCGATAAAAAAAAACCATAATTAATAAAAGCTAGCAAACCTCAAGTTTTAAACAAAATTCAATGTAGTTCTTTTGTACACTGAATTAATTTTATATATATATATATATATATATACACACACACACACACACGTTAAATTATGCCACTTTGTACATTATTACATCACTATATTATTATTAAAAATATTTTTGCTTATGCTTTGCATATAATTTTAATATAGGTAGTTAATATAACAGTTTTCATCTATAATATGTAACAGTACGTTATATTTATTTTTAATATTCTAAAAAATGGTAAGTGATATCCATTTAATATATAAATATGATATCACATTTTCCCTTATATCCGTATTCTACAAGAGTTTTTAATCTAAGTACTTATGCAATGAATGTGTGTATATCATTGATATTTGTACAGTGAATATAATTTTTAATGGAAACAAATCCTTATAAAAACTGTTTCGCATAAAGTACAGTACTAAAACTTAACTAGCTCATTTTCAGCGCTTCTGTATTATACGTATTAGCGAATAAAATTGTATCAATAAATGTGATTTATTTTATATAACTTTAAATATATTTAAATTTTATATTACATAAATCATTGTCGTGTGGATGATTTTCAGACATGTTTTATTTTTAACAGTAGTTTATCACTTAAGCGTCATAGGTTGCTCGTTTTTGCTGCAATAAGGAGACTTACTAACCTTGAATCATGCCTTTATTTGCGCCCCTATTTCGATGCTATCTTTAATTAACGCGCTACCCTGCTGCCCGCATCAGTACAAAGGCGTAAGCCAGGATGAAACTGATTGTATAAATTAGGAGATCTGAAGGAGCCTTTACTCTATCACCAAACTCTAGGCAACGGGAATTGGTTGTACGGTTTCAGTTAAACCGGACGGTTTTGGGGCAGCATTAGCAGCCATGTGATTAGGTTATCTCCAGACTTATTTCAGAGCGATTGGCTGTCTAACTGCCAATACTGGCCTGTGGGCTGTAAGCTCAGGCAAAATTTTGTGGTATGCATACAGCTTCATTTGAGCAAAATCTTGTCTCAATTTAACGCAACGAAATCCGTATGTAATAGAACTTGCTGATATGAAATAGTGTACTTCTGTTCTACCTATGGGATCGGGGGTCGTTTTTGAATGAGGTAAAATTAGGTTAACTTTCACAAAAATCGCCAAAACATTTTGTTGTAAAATTAATTGACCGAGAAAGGTGAGTAGAGAAAAATGAAGCTGGATTTATTAAGACGTTCAGATTATCGTTATTTATCGTGATCGTTTTATTAATTACTAGCTGAAAACCCGTACTTCGCTACGGAGTACATTCAAATTAAATACAACGGTCAATGTATGCAATTAATGCCAAAAATATGTATAAATATACATTTATAATAAATGCAACGATCAATGTATGCAATTTATGTAAAAAAAACGAACAAATATATTTATAAAAAAATCGTAACGAATATTTTATAGACAAAATAATGCAGAAGAAAATATTCAAATTAAATCTAATAGAACATACTAAAAAATATAGTACAGTTAATATAGTGCAGTTTGAGGAACATTTCTTTTAGTGTATGTTAATATTTTTTTGGATAGTGTCCAATCGTCTGCTGCATTAGCAAGAAATTTTTTTTTTTTTTGTCTAATTCGTTATTATGCCCGTGACGCAAAATTACAAGAAAAAAAACCAGGTGATCAGCATTTAATAAATTAAATTCTAAAAATTAATCTTTAAACATTCACCAAAAATCAGAAAAGGGATGTAAAGATTCGAAAAATATTTCATTTTAAAGGAATTTTCAGGATCTTTCTTGTGATATAAATTTTTTAACCCTCGAATTATTTTAAACGCAAACTTTAAAGAATGTTACAAAAACAGCTTAAAAATTTAATTTTTAAAAAATGTAAGAAGAATTTTTCAAAAATCTCTCTGGGTGCACCCCTACACTATAAGAAGAATCTCCATGCAAAAATTTCAGCCCTTTATGTCCAGCGGTTTTGTCTGTGCGTTGTATGTCAGTTAGTCAGTTTCGGAACTGTTTTATATATATAACCTATATAATGATAAAACTGCCTATAACCTATATTATGATAAAACTGCGAATTTGTTTTCATTATTTCAACCCTGCCATGCTATAGTGAGAGCGCCATGGGTGACCTTGTTGTCGGTATTTTTATTTATACATTACAGTACAGCTTACCGTCATGAAGTTTAGATGAAAAACTGGAGGATTCGTATAAGATTTCATTGCTCCCGTTTTATTGACTGAAAGAGATTGGATGCGTCTACCGTGGTTGTAATTGCGACGAACCAACTTATTCCGGTCTGTGGAGGCAGTACTTTAGTTTACTGTCCTTGATCTCCATGGTCAAAGAAAAAATTTTGCTCCAGTGCTCCAACCATAGACGCGTGTCATAATTACGGTCGTTTACCTTCACTAAGCCTGTTTACCTTTAAAATTTTAAAATTCGATGAGACTGCTATAAAAATATTTCTACGCATTCGCTAGAAATCGTTCTGATTTCAAGGAAAAGGGTGATGCATTCAGGTTTTTATTTGAAATTTAAACTCAAGTGTCATCTCGGAAGGGATTACACGCCATGCTTTCCTAAGGATTTTCAAGGCTATTTTGAAGTTCATAGTTTGACCAAGGAGTTGTGAATTCTTTTCACCATTCGCTAGCACGAGGATTTCTGGAGGATCTGGTATTTAACTTTCAGAATGGAGTTCAGCAGGAACAAACGAAAATTTTTGAACATAACTGTGAGAATGGATAAATCAAACTATGAGAACGAATAATGTTCGATAATATGTTTAAGTGTACTTCTCAGAGAAAATGGCGCTTATATTGTTTATATTCTTATACAGATGAATATTTCTATAGGTTTAGGTTTCTTTACTTAATACAACACTATAAGGTTAATTATAGTAAATAACTACTAAAAAAGAAAAATAATAAATAATAAATAAAAACTAGTATAATAATAAAAATAAATAATAAACAATAATAATAACTCTTAGTCATAATGAATGTCTAAGTTAACTTAGGTTATTTTGTCCTATAACACAGTATTCTTAGTAAGTCTGCTTCTGTGTTTCCATTTGCTCCATGGTTGCAAGGTTTGTGACGTCAGTCTTCTTGCGGTCTCCTTTACTTAACTTCCACTTTGTCTGGCGCCAGGCTTGGTGTTCTATGATTAAGCAACTCTTTATTCACTTCTTCTGTTTCTTATGGATTGCACGGTGTCTAAGTATGTTTATTGCTCAGATCATACTTATCAGAAACAATCCATTGTTTTTTAGACAGTATCGGCACCGCTGATGAAGAGATGCTGTCAAAAACCTATATTTCACTTATCTTTTCATGTTTTTAGTTCCTGGCTGCTGTAGTTTTGAGCATATACTGGTTTTTCACTTTCAACTTTGTCTTTTATATATATATATATATATATATATAACCCTTTTAATGGCCAATCTTACAAAGGGAGTATGAAATTACCCGTTCTAAAGAGGGAATCGGAAAAATGGGCCCCGTAAGCTAAAGATTAAACGAAACAAATAAAAAGAATTGCAAGAATCAAGTTGGTTTCGTTGTTTAAAGAATTAATAGTTTCTATAACTACTGTGAGCTTTAAACTATTATGCTGTTTACTAAATTCAGCGTGCAGGAACTTGTTAACTTTCATTCACGTTTTAGAAGGAATATTTTATAGCGAAAAATTAAAAATTTTACATAAGCCACCGAACTGCACTATAGATTTTGACTTTGTTTTGGTCTATTGTCATAGTGTTTAGAACTAATTTCCTTCACCGTATATATCCATCACGGTATAAGTAAGTTACGTTTTGTTCGATTCGGCAGCTTGATGTGTACTCTAGATGCCCCTGTGTAATAAGTATTTTATAGGGGGAAAATAAGAAAGGGGGTGGAATCATATGACCAAGTGAGGCTGTTTAAAGCGAGATAGCGGCGCAGTCGGTGCATTTTGCTCCAAAAGAGACATCTGGCAATATCGATTGTGCCCTGCAAGGGGCCTACCCTGACTAACGCCCCTACCTCACCGCGCGTCACTCACTAACTAGTTTTGCATGAATGCTCCCCCCTACCCCGGCAGACGACGTTATCCAGAGGGAGGGAACTGAGTATCTGCGAATCTTTTGAGCTCGTTCAGATGCCCGTTTCGTTGTAACCATTTTAAAATCTGTCGGGTTTGAGATTTCAGTTATATTTTTATTTATTTATTTATTTATTTTCCCAGTTTTGAAAAGACTTACATTTTGTATCAAGTTTTTTCAGCATTTTAAATCGTTTACCGTGAAATCTTGAGTATAATACGCACTTTTTTTTCACATTTTAGTCCTCTAAAATGAGGGTGCGTATTATACTCGTGTACAAAAAATGTAGTTTTAAATTTTTATGTTGTACATTTTTTGTACACCAGTATATTACTCGCCCGCATTTTAGAGGACTAAAATGTGAAAAAAAAAGTCCGTATCATACTCAAGATTTTACGGGAAGTACGTATCAAGTGGTGCCGAATTTTTAGAAAAGGTGCGTCAGTTTTTGTTGTTAACCTCAAAAGCTAAATGAACTTACTAATTACATCGCAGTTTAACGAAGTGCCATTGTATTTCCTCATACACCTCGTTTTAACGAAAGTTTGTTAAAGGGAATTAAATGAAAAAAAAGTAAAAAATAAAGTTGAAAACTGAAATATAACTTTTAATTTTAGAAGCGTTGAATGTTCAAATAAATTTCGCCTATTTTTTTTTTTAAATTAAAAAATTTTTTAAGGTAATATAAGCTTATAAAAACGTAAAAGTGTGGGCGTACGTGCCGTATACGCACACACTCTAATGTTAATAAATAAATAATATATATATATATATATATATATATATATATACACACACACACTAGTATCCAATACCGCCTTATTAGTTGTAATAATTTCCTGATTCTTGTTGAACCAGAATAATGGGAATTTTGCAATTATGTTTCATATTGTATATTCATCATTAAATTTAGGTTGAAAGTAACGTATTCATTTCATATTTCATTGTTGCCATCTATCAGTTGAAAAGGGATTCTTTTACTGACGTTGGAGCTATTTTATTTCCAAAAAATCGCGGTGATTTCGGTGGTATGGTAGAGATGTAAAAACAACTATTCAACCAAAAATGATGTCGTTTAAGGCTTTAGCACATCCGATACTTCTTTACTTCAGAGGAATTATTATTTTTTTTAATTATTCGTAGTGTTAGTAATTCAATAATAGGTATTAATGATGCCTATTTTGGAATTATTAATGCTACGACTACTACTGCCTTTAAATGATTAAATTATATACCAAAATAAACCTTCAATTAGGTGCAGTAGTGGAATTAGCATAAAATTTTCATAAATATGAACAGTGGGTTATTCGATGAGTGCTTGGTGGCCAAGTAGAAACCATGAGGAACATAGGAAATTTGAATCATTCTTTAAAGTTTTTTTTTTCAGCTTAGTATCTTGAGCTTTGATTTTGTATTGCTGCAAGAAATGGAAGCAATGAAAATGCTGGATTTACATTTATACGACATTAATATTTAGTATTTTTACCGGTGAACTACATTTTGGATTCATGACTTCTAGCAATTCAGTTAATATATAAGGCAAACTATGAGTTTCTATTGCAGTATTATGCTATATTGTTATATGCACCCTTATTCGTTTCATTAAAATGCTAATAACTGTGCTTTTAAACTGCTTGCTTCCATCTCGAGTCGGCGAGTTTCGGCCCGGAAGCAAATTTCAAACATATTTTTAATCTGTTTCCTGAATTTTGTATGTTGTCCTAGCTTAGTATATGGTAATATGCAATTTGTTCTTCGGCTTAGTGTACTTGGTCAAGAAATTTTCAGACTTCTTGCTAGTGCTTGCATTTCTGGTAGAAAATGCAGAATTCGTATATTTCCCCCAAAATCCTGGTTTACATTCATAGAAGTTTCTCTTTCCCATTTATTATTTTATAATTTTTTTTTCTTGCTGAGGAGTTAGATCCTTATTCTGTTTTGTGTATATGTATAGATATAAATTATCTTTAGGAGTGCTTAGTATGAATTACGACAGTTTCTCTATGTTTAGTTTCTTTGCCATTAGTTTGTTGATAATTTCAGTGGTTATGTAAATATATGTCGTTTAGTAGTATTTATCGAATTAATGAACATTTTACTGGTAGAATTGTTTCAAAATATTTGTGGCCTTCATGGGACTGTATTGGTTTTATGAAGTCCTTGTTCAAGGTGCCTCATGAGTTCACATAGAACCTCTGTAATATCTATGTTAAATATCTATGTTATTTTCCTTGCGGTATTTCTAATCACAGATTAGCAAGTACCCAATTTTTATTTATTTATTTATTTTTTTAAATTCTGGTTTTAAGATAGACTTTAAAGTAAGGTTTACTTAGCGAATAAAATTTCAAATTTTGCCGATAGTTAATTTTTTGCAGGACATTAAATTGTATTACAGAACTAAAATTGTACTTCAGTTTTTGTGAAAAGAACTATTAAAATAGATAAACACGTATTGCATTTAAAGATCATTGTCTATAGGCATATGTCAAAGATGCCTGTGACAATAAAGTCATTTTTTTTGTTATTTACTTAATTTTAATCTACATCTTTGTAAATACAAATATTCATTTAAAAATTTTTAGTCTTTGAAATAAATAAATTAAAATAAATAGAATTATCCGAGTTTAAAAAAATAATGTACATTTCTTGTCTCTAGGTTTGAACAAAAACTAAATTAAAATGAACAAACACGTATTGCTTTTAAAGATCATTGACATACGCTACACCGCTACAGCCTATAGATAAAGAAGCTTGTGACAATAAATTCATTTTTTTTATTTATTCAGTTAGTACGATGGTTTGAATAATTAAATAAAAATTAATGCTACGAATTTTGAAAAAAAAATTAAAATTTTTGTCCTTAGGTTTGTTGAAAAAAGGCATTTAAACTTTAGTTCTCTCTCGAAAAAAAAAAAAAAGTATTAAAACCTAGTTTTATAAGTTCGTTTGCTAATATGATATTTATCAAAAAATGTGTTATATAAGATTATGGTAATCTTATAATACTGCATTTATATTAATATAAGATTAAATAAGAATAATAATTGGAATAATAATAAGAATGATAATAAGAATTTTGATTGATGATATATATCATTCAAAAAATGTATTAATCTAAGAAAAAGAACTTGATTTGAATTCGACTGTAATATCTTTATTCAAGACTAAGAATACGAAGAATAATTAGAAGAAGAATTTTGAATGATAAGAATTATATCATTAAAAAAATGCATTAATATGAGAAAAAGAATTTGATTTTAATTCGACTGTAATAAATTTATTCACGACTTAAGAATAAGAATTTATTTTGAATAAGAATTATCATTTAAAAAATTTATTAAAATAAGAAAAATAACTTGATTTGAATTTGACTTCAATAAGTTTACTCAAGAGTTATAACCGGGCGAAAATAAGGAAGCGAAGAAAAAAACCTAAAATGTAATAAGTATTTAAGATAGATACTCTTGGATATCGTGAAAGCTTTAGATGAACTAATGAACCGCAGTCAGGTCGTTCTGAACCAATATCCAAAATCACATTAACGAATTTAAAAAATAACAACAGAAAAAAAAGATTCAACGAGCACTTAGGAATAAATTTCTGGCCATGCATTTTTGGATCTGTAAAAGGATTCATTTATAAAACTTTTTATCAACGTTTTATCATCTCATGCGTATCACGGAGGAATAATAATATTCATTAATATTACTTTTTATTACCTTAAAAGTTTCAGATAAATGAAATCTCGCTCTCCTCTTAAAACATTTTCTCCCATAAACGTTGAATGTATTTCATTTTCGAGTAGCTTACTGTAATATACAACCTCGCGGTCTCTTTTCATCAATATAGCCGAGGTTGGGGGGGGGGGGGTAGGCAAGGTGAATTGGAAATTCGGTTCCCAGTTAGCTGTAAGGAACCTGTTTACCTTCCTGCTTACTGTGGCACAGAAGCATTAAATTTGGGAGTTTTAATTTATTTCATTTCATCTATACTCTTTATATTCCGCTGGTTGAAAGTTGTTCTATCCTTGCAGATACAAGATCCCATTAGGGGATTCCCAGCGCCCCTGCTTCCCCCACCCATCCCCCTTTTCCGCCTCTCGCAAGAAAAGCACCCCGGATTTCCATCGATGATCACTTTTTGTACGTTAAGAATCGTCTGCTCGCAAACGGTTTGTTTGCTGATTAGATTTTAATGGCCGACGTTTGCCGGTAGTCATTTGGATGCAAATTTTCTTTTGCATTTTAAATAAACCTTTATTTCCACCCACCCCCGCGGCCTACCCCTTCACCTGCGCGTTTTTCCTCCGCTACAAAAATATTTACATAACTGTTTTTGTTTTCGAAAAATGGAAGAGGGGGTGCGGTGAGGCAAGGCAAAACACACAGGGAAAAAAAATATTTAAAAAAAAGGGAGAACACAATAACGCCTTCACGAGACTTTTCCGGAAGGGGGGGGGGCGTGCATTAACGTTGCCAACAAGTTGTAGGCGGGAATAAACATATAAATAAACAAACAAATAAAATTTCCTGCTTCCACTCTTAATATGGTCGATCTTTTTCCAATAAGATTTCTCCCCCCCTTTTTTTCCCTCATGTACCTCAAGCTTATCTGGAGAAAGAGATGGGGGGAGGGAAGTCAGAAGGATGGGGGTGGGTGGGCAGGTCTTATTTGCTAAGGTAAATGCTGAGAACGCAGGCATATGGCTAAATAAACAAAAATAAATAAAAAGAACCCAAAACCACATTCTGTACCTCGTTACCGCTTCTTCAATACTACGCAGTCAGCAAAGGAAACCCCGTAGCTTTGTAGAGGGTTATTATTTCCTTGCCCTGTGTTCCCGCTTTATTTACGGTTTTTATTTATTTAGGCGGCTTCGTAATGCAGGAGGAAGTTTATAGCTTTCAATATTAGGGAGGGCTTAGGGGCATTATTTGATTTCCAGCGGTTGGCCCAACCCATTCCTACCCCCTTGTTTTTTGGTTGTTTTTTTCTTTTTTTCATTCTTTTCCCCCATCAACTGAAATTTGCATGTATACACGATTGCGAACAAAACCGAATGTCATTTTCCTAGTATATGTAATGAAGGAGAAAAGTTCGTTCGAATTTATTTCATAATGTTGATCTAAATGGTTATCCCAACCCCTCACCCCCCAGTGCTTAGTTCTCGGAAGGCAATTTTTTTTTTTTTTTAAAACATTTCTGAAAGAATTTTCCTTTTGTTAATGCCTTTTTTCGCAACTTCCAACATTTGAGAATATTTGCGATTTAGTTAAAGATTAAAAGTTAACCGTTTTGTCCGAGAGTGCGGTGCCTGTGTAATGAAATAAGTCTTCTTTTTTCGACGCCAAACGTGTCAGAACGAAAGACTAAAGCGCGTGGCACACTGAAGAAATTAGTTTCGGGAAACAAGCAACTCAAGTTTTAAGAAACCATTCCGTTTAAAAACACCGACGTGCACACTGAGTACTTATAGCTGCACAAGGTGGCGTGAAACTTATAGCTGCACAAGGTGGCGAAATCATCGTTTCTTGAAATTTAGGAACTTGGTTTCAACTAGTTTGGTGTAAAGTGTGGTCTGTCACTTATAAGTGGTTGGACCCAGTACTTGTTGTCTTTTCTTATTTCGCTGCCACTGGCAAAGCGCGAGTACATCCAGTGTTGTCCTTCCTCGATCTTTCTACGATCGACGACGTTATCGGTAACGAATTTAACACCACACGAGTAATATTCAAAATATTTTATTCACACGACCGACAAACACAATACTCAACTTATTAACAAAACTTATGTACAATATTTACATTCACTAATTTCTACCTCAGTCATCTGACTGAGAGCAGACAAAAACCCGATGCGTCTTCGGGGTCACACTCCCACGCACTGTTCCCCCAACACAGACTGACCACCATGGGTTCTCCCCTTCTAGGACCACCACAGCGGTCTCCCCTTCTCTGGTAAAGAGCTCCAGGCACGACACTCGTCATTTGATGACATCGCATAAACTGAAAACTGAGTCTACCCAGTGTGCGACCTCAGATGAAACTTAGTTTCAAGAAACACATTTCAGGAAACTGATTTCACAAAACCAGTCTTCTCGGTGTACTCGCCTTAGTGGCGGGAAAGAGTCTGCTGGCAAACTATCCCTTTCTCTCTCACAAATTGATAACTTATCATTCTATAAAATCTCGTATTATAATGTACATTTTTTTCGTTTTTTCCTATACATGTTATCTTCAAAATGACTCATAAAAGTAATATTTATCAAAGCCACAGCAATGATTATAACAGTTTGAAAGCTTAAGACAAAACATGGAAAAGCCCTGTCCAGAAACTGCCAGCATAACTCTTTCTTGTTTACTTCTTTGCAAATTAGGGAATTTGCCAGGAGTAATACACATTGCCATCGTTGTTAAAGTTATGCTTGAAATTTGTTCTCGGTATATTGTGTCACGTCTATATAAAGCTATAAACGTTTCCATAGTTGTTATTGTTGAACGTCATGCTTGGAATATTTTTTCAGCGTGTTGCTTAAATACTATCACTGTGAAGTTATAAACGTTGCTGTATTTGTCTTTTGTTGACAGTTTTGCTTGAATCCCTTTCTCAGTGTAATTGTTTGACAGTGACCACTTGAAGTTAAAATGTTACCGTAGTAGTTGTTTGATAGTAAGGGTTGTTATCTTTTCAATATATTTACCTGCTAGATTTAGCTAGTTAAAAGAATCAAAACTGATCCGTAGCAGAATAGAATACTTTGCTTAAAAGATTCAGTACTTATGTTATAAAGCTTAAAAATATATACTTCTTTAAATTGCTTGGAAACAGAAGGATTAAGAACTTTACAATGAGTTGACGATTTCGAATTCTTTCTGGAAGTTAACAATTGTACTATCTTTACAGCCAAAAGTTATGAAGTTTGACGAATGGTAATTCAGTTTCCGTAAATATTTGTAGTCCTCTTGAAAATATTTTTCTTATTTTCAAAGTACAGTGCGAAAAAAAAAAAAAATGAATTCCTAATGACATGAAAAGCGAAAGTAACTTAGGTGATTTTGCCTGATCTTTTCTTTCTTCTCGTTCAATCGAACTGGACAATTTTTCCGACCTATACAAGCATATAGATTCACATAAAAAGTTTTATACACACAGAGATATAAAGAAAACATTACAAATGAGGTAAAGTACCAAAGACAAGGGCTGTTTCATTCATATGTCTATTTGGTTACCAACGATGGCTCGTCTTCTGAAATGTTCTTCCAGCCTTATACTTCCATGCTTCACTGCATTTTAAAAGTTGCTTGTTTAAAACCTATAATGCAGTCTATTCGTGCAGTGTTCACATTTTTGATCGCCTCCAACTGAGCAAAAATCGGGGGGAAATCCGCAATGTTGGAAAATGCTGCCATATAATATTTCATGTTCGAAACCTCTAATGCACTCCTGTTATTGCGCCTGTTGCCGAAATGAAATGCATATGAATTCTACCAAAGCCGAAGCGTTTCGTATAGAGAGGGCATATGGACTTTTATAGGTTTGCGAAACTATCATCTGTGTTTTACTCGAAATTTATTCAAAAATTTCCGGGAGGAAAAATGGCATCGCGCTGTGTCTCTCCTCCCCCCCCCCCAACCTTTCATGATTGGCAGGCATAAAAGCCGCTACTCCCCGTGGATTGATTTATGGAAGATGAACTCATGTCGACCTGCAGATGAGTCCCTTCTGGTGCCGGTGCTCCGTGCATAATCGCACGAAGAGGTTTCTCTCTTTTCCTACATGAGTTGTGTGAGTGTGTTCGCGTGTCATTATACGGACGGACCGTTCTCTCCCGGCAGCCATGAACCCCTCTTCCTCCGAAGCCAACATTAAAACTTCATTCCTTTGAAAATATTTTGTTCCTTTGCTGTTTCTCGGAACTACGCCGAACGGCACCCCCCCCCCCCCTCCATCGCAGACATTTCTGTGCTTTTGCATGCTTAAATTCTTCTCCCGCTATTATGGAGGAGCTGAAAATGGGCAGAGGAATTTCGGCCGCGGTAGCAGCCCAAATGACTGATCCACGTCTATACATTCCGGCAGTTATGGCAGAGCAGGGAAGAAGTTTTCCGGGGTGATATCAGAAGAACCGGCTTCACAGCCAGACAGTTATAAATGGATCAGGAATGCGAAACAATCACCGCTGGCTGTTGTTTTCTCTGCTTCTTGCCACATTCAGGGTCTTAATAGAGCGAAAGCCAAGGCCCGGGCTTTGCCTGAGTAAACACGCCTGCTAGTGAGCTCCATTTACTGCATAGGTAAACCCCCTGGGTGTCGTTTGGGTTTTCCCAAGGTGCCCCAGACCAGACCACGGCTGTAATTAGAAAAGAGATTGTGTCCAACCCCTCTCTCCAGCCTCTCTCTTTGCTCTCTATCCCCTCCCCTGCTCTGAGTTAGGCCTAGTTATCCGTGGCGTGAAGCGAGCTTCTAGTCTTGGTGAGTGAGGGAGGAGGGAGGGCGAGCTATGTTTGGCGCCTTCATTGCCTTTTCCTTGGTGATTCTTGGATAGCAGCAAAAATGAGGGGTTGATGGCTTTATGTGGCATTTGGGGGTTTTAGATACTGCCTTCTGCCATCCTGTCGGGGCATGGGAAGTTGGGGACAGAGAGGGGAAAAAAACCCGCCATTTGTCTGCAGAGGTAATGTTAATTTGCTCTCTTCTTGTTTTCTGGGATCATTAGCATCAAGGTCATTACGTCGGCTAATTAGAACTACCAGGTGATTCATTTAAATAATCATAAAAATTCGCATCCCAAACGTGCGTGGTGTGGTCTCTGAAGGAAAAGAAGAAAAAAACGTCATCTTCTTTGAGACATCAGACTAATGTCTTTAGGGGAAAAGACCGTCCATGATTTTAAATATCATCCGTGACAATAACTTTTTCTTACCAGTTAAAGGGGGCTGGATTCAGTCGTGGGATCTACATTTCGATTTTTTTTCCTTTCTTATGATGCTAGGAAAACTGTTTTTGATTTCGCACACAAACACTCAGTCTTGTTTCACAATTGTAAATGACACTGTCTAGGTATTTATCGATATAAGAAAGTTGGCGTGCTTGCTGGAATATTTAAAGTTGTTGACAACGGACTCTTGAATTTGCATAAAAGTGTTGGTGGCAGGAAATTGCATGTGTTGGGCTGTGTTCTGCTTTGCTGTAAGGTGTGATGATGTGTTTAAAATATTTATCTGCAGAGATGTTAATTTGAGTTTTTTTCTTTCTCCCTGGTATAATTAGTGTGAAAGTCATTATGTGTCTCCTAATTACCACGTGATTCATTTGAAATGTTAAAGTTTCCATCTCGGGTTTATGGTTTTCTAAAGGACGGAAAGACAGGTTGGTGTTTATGGGAAAGTTAATGCAAAACTCAGGTCTTAGACGTCTTCTCACAAAACAGGTGGAGACGGTTATTGTCACTAAATTCTGATCTCTCATATAATGTTTGCAACACATGTTTAGATCTAGCCTTTTTGGGGTTTTCTTTCTCTAGTGTGTGTATATACTATGAAATTATATCCAATTAACCTTACGACTCCATATTTTTTATTTTATTTATAAAACTTTTTTTTTATTATTTGAAAAACGCAAGGGAAATATGGATAAAATTTATATCAATTCCAATCCTATTATAAACACAAGAAAATTCTTTTAAAGAAAAATTCAGACTTACATTTGGTTACATTCTTAAAGATCAGATCACCTAAATTTTCTGGAAAATTTCTCTGCAGGAAAATGGCAATATAAAGCAATGTAGGGTTAAGTCAAAAATATACGGGAAAATTTCATTGCTTATCTTCATTCACAACTTAAAATACCTGCAATTCACAATTTGACACTGGACTTGTGTATGCACGTATTAATTTTATTCTTATACTGGTTATTTAAAGAATTTTTTACTTTTATATGATTAAGCTGTATAAATTTTACGTCGTGTTACATAAGGAACGTTTCTCACGTGATGACGACCGATAACGATATATTAGCGAATAAAACTAATTTTTGTGTATAATCATGTACAGTGTTAGGCTTAATGATTCATCATATTTATGCCCACGTGTAGTTTATATGTGTTGGCGGTATATTTAGCTATATACTCTGTAGGCTATGTGTGCCGATTTAAATTAACTAGCAATGTTCAGATTAAGTATAAATATAGTATAAATTAATTATAAATAGATTTCATGCTTGTGGAAGATAATTATGTAAGTATAGACTACACCTAAAGTTGTTTGTATAGAGGCAAACATGTAACTTATTTTTTTATTTCTATTGCGTGTTGAGTGGACTTAAATTTCCCATACCCCTTTTATTATGAGTATCACGGTCGTGCATGGATGTCCCTAACGACTACTCCTTTACATTAATCCACCGCCGGAGTCAAAAAGCATCTCCAAAAACCCCCGAGATGGGGCCCGCATGAGTCGACCCTAATCAAAGAGCAACCCCTCCGAATAAAATTTCCCTCGCCCCAAAAGGGTTACTTTCTTGATTGACAATACCGTCACCAGCTTCCAGCCATGTGCGGACCTTTTAAATCAAGGGGAAATTTGAAAGGGTTTCTGGTAAAGGGGGGGATGGGGAGGGAGGGAAATGCAGCGGAGAGACAATGCAAGGAGGGGGTGGGTTGGAATATGTCCATTAACCATGATTGGTTGCTTTTAAATCCCCCTATGTCCTGAAGGGCTGACATGATAATGCGCCTTCATACAGGTGCCTTAATTAACTCTTTTCATGAATGAAAATTCACGGCCAACGTATATTTATATTTTATGAATGAAATATTGTGTGCTTTATTGGATTAGTCGGACATGGGGCGTCGGGGGGGAAGGTAGGTCGGTTTTAATGGGGGGGGAGGACAGATTTTGTGGCTGAGGGTGATTCTTCATCTCGAAATGCATCTGCAGAAATGCGGCCCGTTTTAATTCCATCGTTGTATGCGGGCGATTTAAATGTTTTCCAGAAATGAAATGCGGCATGAATACTTGAATACTCCAGCGGTGCGTTTTGCTCGTCGTTTACGCGGGGGGCTTCTCTCTCTCTCTCTCTCTCTCTCAGCTATGCGCGGTCCCGGGCATTTTTAAGACATGTGGACGCCATTCTTTCTCGGTGTTGCCCATCTGAGGTATGCGCGGCTAAATATTTTATATGGCGTTTGACGACGTTTGTTGTCTCGCCGAGTGGCTGTAGAATTCCTTTTTCCAGAACACTTCCTCCGCAAATCTATGGAGTGATCTCAATTTTAATTTTTGGGTCCCAGTGAAGATTCTTGAATTGGTGATTAACTGTACGCCCGTGCGTTTGCTCAAATATGTGTGGTTTAGCGTCTGGGTGAAGCGGAAGAACTTTAGAAATTCCGCGTTCATGGATAAACGAGATTCATGAAGGGTTAGAATCGATTGTGTAGTTACTAACAGACAGACGGAGAACCTCTTTAGTGGTCTTATTGTATAAGGCTCGAAAATTTAGTCACTGGGATTACCACCGTGGGAATTAAAGAAAGCTGTCCAAACAAAAGTATAATTGTGCAATGGTAGATTTATCACTGTACTTGAGCACATTGTTGAGTTTAGTATCTTGTTTTTAACAAGATTCCACTTCCAGTTGATAACACTTCCAGTTGAACCGTTTTTTTTTTTTTGTGATTGAAATCACATGGGAAATAGCTAAAATTAAATTTATTTTAAATTTTGAAGCTTGTAGTATTTGTGTGTGTAAAATGTATATTAAAATTTTTATTTCGCTTAAGACTTCTTTCTAATTTTAAAATGACATTAACCCCAGTACCATGGCGGGGAGCTTTAAATTTCATTATAACATCTGAATTTTACAGTGCTGCGGTCGCGTACTTAATATAAATAAACTAAACTTGAGAGTTCCTGCTTTCTAAGTAGAGTTTTGGCGAGTTTACGAACTTAATTCTTATTGCGTAAGTTTTATCACCGTTATGGGATAAAGCACAAAAGACGATGAAGAGCAACTTTAATGTATTTGTATAACAATTTTATTTGTTTATTTTACTCTTATTTTTAAACTGTTCTATTTATTTTAAAATGTTTTTATCTTATTTTATATATTTTTTGTAGATTTATTTCTTGGGTTATTTTAACAACACATTGTTTTGAAGTATTAAAGAAATAAAAATACGAAAATTCAGTATTTTGTGTTTATTAAAATAAAAAATATTTATCATTTGTTTTGTGGTCGTAGCGTAAAAACTAAACTATAGGCAATAGAAAGTTAACTATCCCTACGAAGTAAACGAACGAGAGTAAACAGATGCTGTTTGTCGACATATTTTAAGCGTTATTTATTTTAAAGTTTCTTCCTTGATTTTCAATAGCAACCATTCTGCCCATTCATTCAATAACTGTTGTAGTTTAAGCAATTTCGTTTTGTAGTAGCCTGAAGTATCATTGATATAGATGTTACTGATGTTTGATTCATGAAAAGCGTATTCAAACACATTTCAATTCGATTAAAGGAACAATTTTTTCTCTCTCGTATGGATTAAGTGAAAGCGAAATAATACCGATTATACTGATGTTGTACTCGAACTATTTCTATAACGAAACTCCTGCAGATAACAAACCCCTTTAATACTCTCCAAAGAAATTTCACATCTTGGGGCATGCCCCAAGATGTAAAATTTCTTTCTCTATTACGGAGTGCAATTTTTAAAATATCTCCACTTCCAAGTCGGCAATCCTTAGACACATTTTCTCCATAGGTTAACGAGGTGAGCGAATCCAATAGGGTTAGTACACAGCAGCCTTAAATCGAGATGCCTCTATCATTTCTGTCAGGACGTTTAAATCCTGTTTTCTGAGGTACGGGCATTTTCTATAGTCCTGCGTACAGACCTGCACACTACAGAAGAACTAAGTTTGTCTCAGATGATGTCGATAGATTTTATTTTCACTTTCATTTTCAAAGTCAGAATTTAATGACAAACTTTGTTTTATGGATTTTTACTTTTGATTCATAATTATATTCGGTTTAATGTTGAATTATATGTAACGATCCCAACGCCATCTCTTATTGGAAATCCGGACTACTCAAACTATATTGAAGTTCTGCTGTTTTAACTGCATCACATTATTTCGTTATTCCTTATTCAGTTTCGTTTTGTCCATGAATTGTGTACTCGAAACTGATACTGGATCCCTACACTTAATTTACGCTTGTAATAATCACTGTTTACGATTATAATCATCACCGTTGACAACAGTAGTTTGTTGTTATAGTCGCTGGAGTGTGAAATCCGGCATAATTTCAGTATCCGAGTAATTTTGATCTTTTTACAAGATAATTTTTTTTGCTCACTCAATTCAAATTAGGAATTTCTGAATATTATCAGTCAGACGCTTCATCCGTGATAGTCTTCCTTGTTGGAAGATCGCCTTTGGGTTATTACTCTTGATTAGTATAGCTTTATTCAGGATTTGTATGATGGTTTTTTTTTGTTTTCCTGAATTTTGGTTTATTCAGCCTAAAGTTCCAAGACAATGAAATGGCTATGAAATTAGCCAAGTGTGAGTAAATTTTTTAGACAAGTTATTAATTTCTGCAAGCGTTTTGAAAAGAAGTTATTCATGATTAGATAATATATCAATAATTGATAGTGCTTATCGGAATATCACCCCTGGGTTATGATTCCTCCCGAAAAGCATTGTTTTATACCAGATTCGTGTGAGTAGATTTATTTAGTTTGATTTAGCTTCAAGTTCAAAACAATTAAATAGTGAAATGTAGAGAGAAAAAGTAGAACTGTATCGGCCTTTAGTTTCCCGTGCTTGAGTTATTTTTAAGTTAGTTAAAATTAATTCCTGCTAATCTTTTAAATATGAATTATTCTAAGTATTTTTTTTTTAAATCGAAATAGTTATATTTTTCATGGATATAACATTAAGTCTATAGATCATGTAATGGAGGAATGTAGGGTTAAATGCAAAGCCTTATCGGTTATTAGTTACCCATTAGTCAGTAAATTAAAAGTAAGTTAAAATATATTCCTACGCACGTGATGAATATGAATTATTCGAAGTAGTCCCCCCCCCCTCCCGGAATAGCTGTGTTTTACATGGATATAACATTAATTCGATGAACAATGTGATAGAGAAATGTTGGGTTAAATGCAAAGCCTTATGGGTTATTAGTTTCCCATGCGTAAGTAAATTTTTGAGGTAAGTTAAGATTAACGAGGTAAGTTCAGAGAAAATTGCGATTGTTCCTGCAGCAAAATTATTCTTGACGGTGTTGATTATTTCTGACATGTAATAATTATAGGTTTTTTTTTTAATTTTCAAAAAAGGCTTGAAGAATCTAATAATAAAAACAGAGTTCTTCATATCGCCGGAAATGTTCAGTTGCTGGAAAACTTACCTCGATGTTTGGAGGTCGTGGTTCGAACCCCTTGTGCTTTACTTATTCTAGGCCAGGGGTTCCCAACCTTTTTATAGTACCGTAACTGTACGTAGTAAATAATTTGATGACGTACCGGTAGACCAAAAATTTTGAAATGGGGAATAAAATGCAATGGAGAACATTTGTAATAAAGACAAGTAACTTGGGATATAGACACAGTTATAATTCGCAGGAGAGTGCCAAATTTTTATGGGGTGGTCATAGATAACATATTCAGGAGTAGACGGCATCTTTTGAGATTAGGTAAATCTCAATAAAGTATTACAACACAAACAATGGATAAGAAATTCCAAACTAAAATATTAAAAGTATGGATTATTAGTTATTATAGTCATTTCTTTTCTCTTTTCGTATTACAGATTTTTAATAAATTTTTGTTTTAAATTGTAAAATCATTCGCGCACCGGTAGCTGCTTGTGCGCGTACCGGTACTGGTACGCGCAAGAGTTCCAGGTTTGGGAGACGCAAACCTGGAACTCTTGTTTATAGCTCGGAGTTCCACCTAAATTATATGCCGCGTTCTTGGTCATATTTATTATTTTAACGTTTGCAAGTAATTAAACCGAGACTCAGTATTTCTCTTTTTTTTTAAATTAAAACTTTTTTACTAAAAACTTTTTGAAAAACTTCAACTGTTTTTAATTGTCTGTTAAGTGGAAGTTTCTGGGATTTTTTTTTTCTTTTCTTCTCTCCGGAGTTTATCAGTGGAAAAAAAAAATAGAAATGAATGCCATTTAAATTTCTAACAGTCGTCTTTTATACTGAATTTAAAAAAAGTGTCAGTTAAAAGTGTATATTACACTCACTCTCTCTTAAAGTCTTTCGAAATGCAAGCTGAAGAAAACGCTCTTCCTCCCTTTAAAAAAAATAAAAATAAAAAAAGTTAAACATTTCTATCCCACAGAATTCACTTAAAGGTTTACCGAAAGATAATAAATAAATAAAAAAAAATTGAAAGCGGAGAACGAAAAAAAAATATATATATATAATCCCCATCTCTTTCCCTATTGCAGCTTATTTTTTTCCCTGCCCTCATAGGTGTATTATTTCCAAAAAGCACAAATTACTCTGACTCCTTTTCATTGCCAGATCATTAATGCCTCCAGTATTTTACTTTTTTCCCTTTAATTTTTATAATTCCCCATACCCTTAAGGAAGCTTTTCTTATTAATAATAAACATTAAGGCAGAAAACTGTAATTTCCTTTCCTCGTGTTATTATTTCTCCCCCCCCCCCCTCTACTCATAATGACTGAAGGCGATTTTAATGTTAATAAAGAAAAATAAGTTTTGGGGATGGGGTTTCAGGAATAAATTGTATTTCCCTTCCCCCGCCACCGTTTTTTTCCCCTTTTTTTTACTCATCGCAATGACGGTGTTAATTGCTTTTCCCAGCAATTTGCAACATGAATACCTATTAAAAAAATAGAGTGAGGTCAAAGCACAAATGAATAGAAGAGGGAATTGAGAAGTATGATGCTGCGGCAATAAGTGGTAATGATCTAGGATGTGTGTTGGGTTGTCTGAGGGCTTCCTGACTTCTTGTCTCGCCCCGTGGTTTTTAATGCTATCCCAATAAAAGAGTATAAATATATATTCATCATCTTAAAAAAAAAAAACGTTAATTTCTTTATTTCTCTTCTGTTTTTAACTTTCCCAGCTGTTGGCAACGGTCGAGTTCTTTTTGTGGGAGTGTGCGTATTTTCCGTTCGGTATTGAAACAGAATGCCTGTAACGCAATTATGTGATAGTAGTTAATTGCCTCTTTAGAATTAATAACTGCTGTAGTTTTAGAAAACGTCGCCTTCTGTTTTTGTAATGATGAGTAAGTTTTTGCGGTCTTTGAAAAAAATGCCAGAGCTTCGAGATACAGATATTCCCCGCTTTCCGAAAGACTTTCATTGGTACCTGTTTTCGTTAAGCAGTAGGAATCATAGGGTTTGTTTTGGAGCGCTACGGTCAACTTTTTGCTACTCGAGGGCTAATTAGACCGGGACCTACAGTTTAAAGCCGATTCCGAACGGCTACAAGCATCTATGTCAACAGTGGGACTCGAACCCACGGGATTTGAACCCAATGCGAATGCGAAGGAATGATAGGGACGTTTTTTCTTTGATTTAAAGAACAATCAAATTTAAGCGATGGAGGTGTACATACTTGTGACCTTCCATTGTATCCGCATTTATAAGATGTGAAAATAACTAGTTTTTAAGATGTGAAATAAAATACTGTAAGATGTGAAAATAACGAGTTTCGTCTTTCGCCGTGCCTCCCAAAAATGTCTTTGGCGCGTTCAGAATCCAAATTTTTAATTGGTTTCTACTGTTGTATATATCATGAAGCATGTTTGTTTATAATAAGTAAATCCGTCCTTCTTTTAAAAGCAAGGTTTTTGGAGTTTTTGTTATTGATATTATTAATATAGCTGCTAATAAGAAATACAGTACCAGAACTAATAAAGCAAATTAGGATTAGAAAAACCTTAAAATTTGTATCGAATATTTTAACGTTTTTCTTTTAAAAAGCAGTTGTTTAATTTTTAAGTTGCATGGTAAATATAACGTTGTGTCAAGCATTATGTTTAATATAAAAATTCTTCTCTTTTTTTCCAATTTCCAGGCATTAAAATACAAGCGTACGTAGCATCTGTCATTTCATGTGACACTCAAATCCTGTCATGTTAATCCATTACTTGGCTCATTTGCGCAAAATCTTCTAAAACCTTTTGAAAGATTAACACAAATAAAAAAAGGAATTGTTTCGAGGGAATTTTTCTCCTAGCAAAGGAGAAAATATTTGTTGCGAAATAATGTATTATTACCGACAATAAAAGAGTTTTTATGAGTAATATGTTTTTGAATTTATTATATATTATTGTGGACTGAATATCATTTTGTTATGGCGAAAAAACTTTTTCTAAAGGTGCTTTTTAAATTCTATTTAATATTTTGTAAGGGTCTTATGAAATATTTTTGCGCCGAATAAAAATAAATTTTGCTTTTTTTTCTGTAATAAAAGCGCGAATCTGTTAAAATCTGCGTACCACACACACACACGCACAAAATGTTTTACGCACAAATGAATTTTATGAAATATAAGTAAAATTTTTTATCTAAACCATTATAATCTTATTCTATATATAAGGTCAAAATTTCTCATAACAAATGCATTTATAATTTTCTTTTTTCGTTACATACGAACCGTTATCTCTCAGATTTATGCTGGAAAAAAAAGTGCTTTAATTACTAAAAGCTTTATATTTAGCGAAAGATTAAATTTTTTCTCCACCCTATAAAATTTTTATTGCCTTTTCATAATTTTCAGTTTATAATTCACTTTATAAATTTCGCAAAATAATCTCTCGCGTTATATTTTTTTTTCACACCTATGTAGTACCCACATTGGCTATCACTTCAAGGGGAAGGGGGAAGGCCTGGCATACATACTTCATACATGCCAAAAAATTTTTTTCCTCTCGCCAACTCGCTTTTTAAAAAGTACAAGACCACTTGCATAGAATATATGTCGGGGGAGGGTGGAGTGGGTTTCTCCTATCTCCCTCCCCCATGCATTTACGGGAAAGGGGGGGGCTTACGGGCTGGTCCATTAAAATTGTAATAGATGACCGTTGTGGGGACTATATATTCCGAACTTTTCCGACCAGGTCCTTCCCGTGTAGCTTATCTCAGCTCCGCCATGTTCTCTGTGCACTTATTTTTGATTCTTTCTGAAGTCCTGTTAAACTCCGTTATATACCAATGGAATTCATGTTGTAGCATGATATGGTGTGGAATGCATTCGGTGTTGGTTGTTTTTTCTGGTATTTCCCGTAGTGGGGAATGAATATACCAAATTTTGTATTATTTAAGTGTTCTTGCGAATAAATAACGCTCATCGATGCTTTTCTTTTGAATAGCTGTTAAGAGATTAATCCGGGAACTGCCGTGGAATTTGTTTTATTGTATAGAAGGGGATGTCTGTGCATACTGAAGTAGATGGTTTCAAAATATTTTCTTACTAATCATATTTTGTTTATAATATTTTTAAAATATCTTCCAATTCGTGAGGCGTGTTTGTATGTAGTTTACTACAGTATTTAATAATTGTTCGGCATTTTTCCAATAAATTTTAGATTAAAATGCTTCTAATGATGACTTTTTTTTTTGTTTTTTGTTAAAAATTCAGTTTGGTTTCGCATTCTTTACAGGTTTCAATTATTTTTTTTAATTAATGCGTTACTAATGGCATTCATAAATTAAAGCATTTTTTTTTTTATTTCGTAAGAAAATCAAAACTTTTACATCGATTAAGAAATTAAAAATTTTCTCCCATTGTTTAAGTAAATACTAGCTGAGTAGCAACCTGATGTGTTGTTTTTTCGATTTAAAATGATATAGTTTCATTTATTAAAGATTAAACACCGTTTAATCACTTTTAAAAATATATTAGAATTTTTAAAAAAACGAAATAATAATTTAAAATTTTTACAAGAGAAAACCGAAATGTATGCTCACATAGAAAATAAAAAAATGTTTGCAGTAAATATTTTCAACTCAATCTACTAGAGTAAATGATTTTTTAATTTTTTTTTCACGTCTTCTGTAACGCTAGTATTTTCTCCGCTTTATGCATTTATTTATATATAGAAGGTTGTAGACTGCAGTATAACGTTTTTACATGAGAAAAGTGAAATGTATACCCATTTTATAGGAAATTTAAAAAAAATAAAGCTCCCTGTCATTTTTTTTAAAATAAATATTTTCAACTCTATCTACTGTATCCCCAACTTCAAAAAATTCTTGATTAAACCACAATGAACTAACATTAGTCTTAATTTTATGCATCGATCTTCTTTCGCAAAATTGTACTTGGGGCGTATCGGCGAGGTAACAAATCTGCTCTAATCCAAAAATGTTCGCCCGTGAAAACACCGAGCAAGTCAAAATCGCATGTGGCGGTAAGCAGCGTATTTGGAGATCATACTAGCTCCCAATTCCTTAGTTTTTCTTCTCCTACTGATATCCAAGTCCCCCATAAAGCCTACTTGAAAAAAAAAAAGTGACTTCATTATTTCTCGCATGAAAATATATAACGTCAAAAGAGAGTCCAAAAAAGTAAAGAAGCAGAATAACTTATATAGGCCATCTTCGAAGAGCTAATTTCACTGCAAGTAGAGGAGCTGAAGTAAATACAGCTCCAACCCGGCGGGGCGCGTTACCGCAGCTCTTAAACAACTCAACGGGTGGTTGCCAGCAATTTGCGTGCGTACCCCCCCCCCCTCCCCCCTCTCCATCTGACAACATAAAATCTCACAATGTGACGTAGTAGCCTAGGTAGGCCTCATTCGATGCACAAATAATAGAGTCTCCGTTAATGTTGCTTCGCGAAGAAAGAATAGATACTTTTCTATTGTCGTGTGTATTCATTGAGTTTTATGTCCCGTATTATTGAAAGCATCGCGAGCCTGCCGTCTGTCTATTTGCCTGTCTACTTATCTAGCTTTTGCTTTGCCGGTGTAGACACGAATTGATGTATTTATAATTTTGGGTGTTTTCGCTTGAATTTTATCACACATGTAAATGCAATGTAGATTTTGGCAATATGCCTCTGGTTTAAACGTTTCATTAGTACTGTGGGAGCTAACTTTTCTAAGCTTTTACATTGATATACTTGTCTTGTGCATGTATGCAATGACTTCTATTATTTATATAGTGTCATCTGATTAGCATGTTCATGCGGCAGGTTTCCTATGTTCCTGAAAAACCCTTAAAAGTTTTCATCAGTGTTTTGGTCCTTATAAATCATAAATATATGACAAAAATATATATTCAAAAGTCCTTTAATTTTTAACTCCTGCAACCATTTAAAAAGTTATTTGTTTTGCAGAGTTGCTCTGTGTAGCGGCGGTACAGTTTATATTGATCATTAAATAGCTTTTTTTTTATATGTGTTTAGCATGAATAGTAGATGAGGATGAAAGTGCATCTCAATGAAATAATTAAAAGATATATTTCCTGTTATCCATTTAATATAATACTAAAAATGTTAGTCTGTAATTCTATTCAACCGAAACAGTTCTGAATGTGGCTTGTTTGTAAGACTATAGTACAATGATATAATTATATTTCCTTCACATATTAACATTTAGATGAGGGAATCCATTATAGTCACTATCCAGAAGCCTTAAATGATAAATTTTTGTGTTCTGAAATTTATATTATATAAGATTACTAATTAAAACAATAATGTAGCATAATAATATAATCGTTTTCCAAATTAGTAATAGTCAACAGATAAAAATTTGCCCAAACATTCATAATGTGAAGTGTCCGTGGACTTTTTTAAATTTGCGACATACTGCCATAGACACTAACGTATGTAAAAACACCACTCTTGACCTGTGAAGAGAAAGCAAAAATAGCAGAGCAAAGAGAAATTTTGGTTAGGGCCATTAGTGACCGAACCAATCACGGTTTTGCATTCATAAGTAGAGTCATTTCTCTGGCAGTTAATGCCAATCGAGGGAAATTGCCGGTCCAAGTATCTTTTGGGGCTCCAGATTATTAAGAAAGATTTCCGGACTTATTAAAAAGCAGCTCATGTGTGTAGGAGTTTGTCTGTCTGCCCCCTCATCCTACTCTACAGAAGCAGAAAACCTTAAGCTCTTTGCTATATGCGTTTAAATTTTAATTTTGGATGTAATTTTGGTGCGAGAGGCCACTAATTATAATAATACTTCATTACGTAAGAGTTTTTGCGCCACTTTTACTTCCAAGTTTTTTCCCCCTCTTTATTATGATTTTTTTTTATTTAATCTTTTCAGCACTGTGAGGCAAAAAGCGTAGCGAAAGCAGAAAAAAAAAAGTAATTTTTTTTTAATAAACGTAGCACTCATTTAGTGAAAAAAAGATACCTTAGGATACCTGAGCTTACAAAACATAATCAATTTTTTTAAATGTGCTTAAGAATTTTTTAAATTTTTTTTTCCTCCCCGACATTAAAACCACCTATCATTAATAAGATTTTTTTGCCTGTGCAGAAGAGAAAGGCGGTCGAGGGGGAAGGAAAGCATTAAAAAAATAATGTTAATTCCATACCGTTGATTTCAACTGTTAAAAACTTCAGACCAAGAAAGAAGACTACACGTAAAAAAAAAAAAAAATTCATAAAAAAAGTAACTTTTTATCCTTTCTACCTTGTGTGTTAGATTTAATTTCTACAAAGCTCTGATGATATGGTGGCAACGAGAAAAAAAAGTATGTAAAAAAATATAATACCTGGGCAAGAATTAAGGTAAAAAATCCTGACTTTTTTTTAATATCGTACTTTTTTTTAACTTTTTTTTTTTTTAATCTTCATTTGAAAAGAAGGAAAGCGTTCGTAACGTGTGGTTTTTCCGGAACAGCGGACTGCAGAAAATACCGGCATTAATTTTTCCATTAATTTCTGCCACCCAGTTAATAAGATAAAATTAACTTTTTTGCGAAGTTTTTTGCTTTTTTTTCTCCCCTTATGACGATGGCACGCTAGAAAAAAATATTAATAAAAAAATTTTGTTACAGTCACACTCCTTGCAATGGCGGCATATTTTTTAATCTTTTTTTTTTCCCTCTAGTATTATATATATATAAGGGGCCACCTTGCCTTTTTTTTTCCCCCTTCTCTTGCGTGTATTAGCCTGGAGGAGAAATTTTTTAAAAGCTGTTTACAAATCCTCACCATGATTTTTTTTAAGCAGAAATATTTAAACAACTAGGGAAAAAGAAAAAAAAAGGGAAAAAAAGCCCTAAAGGGATTTGTTTCCTGAAACTGGGCATCTTTTAATCGTTTGATTGCAAAGAATTTTAAGTGGATACTCTCAAGTCAAAACATTTGTTTTTTAAATAGCAGTTTGGCTGGTTTAACTTTTTCTTAAACTTTTAATTTTAATGCGAGCCTTGTGTTCTTGCATGTAGTATGTGTTTTGAGTTAAGTAGAAGTTTGCAGGTCTTAAATATATTTTCCAAATTAAATGTTCCATTTATAAGGAGGTGCTGTAAATTCCGGTGTCCGTTAGGTGTATATTTTTTAAACTAGTACCTTATATAATATGTGCTTGAATAACATACTATTATAGTTATATAACTAACACAAATTTAAGCTATCTAATCATGTCTTACAGAAACTTGTGGAAAACTCATACGTATTCAGCATTTCTTTCATTCCACATTAAATTTAAAACATAGTGGTACCTTGACTTTGATTCCTTCCATGACGAAGCTCATAACTCGAATTACTCGTATGTCAAATCAATGGTGTTTCCCATTGAAATGAATTGAAATGCCATTAATCCGTCCCCCCCCCCCCCCAAAAAAAAAAAAAAAAAAAAAAAAAAACCACAATTCTTTGTTACATGTTTTTAAAAAAGAAAAATGTATTTATAAATAACATATATTATTTAAAAACACAAGCTGGTTTTATTAAGTATAATGTACAACATTTACTGTGGGGATGAGACGACTTGAAGATGCTGACGGAGGTGGAGGAGAAAGAATGAACTGAAAAAATGAATCTTATTCACTGATTTTTGCTCTTTTCGCCACGCTTTCCTCACTTTCATCTGCAGGGGTTTTCGATAAAAACTTGTCCAATGAGGTCTGTTTCATTCCCCCTTTCAGAATGTTTTTGAAATGAGAGGTTGGACGCTGTTCGGTTTCGCAGGACGACACAAGTGTGAGCAGAGCAAGCTGCCCCGTATGATAATTCTTAAGAGTTAATCTCACGGTTTAAGAGTGGAAAGTAGTCGTAGAATGATATGTATATAATTGTATAATAATTGTACTTAGAGGTTGTAAAAATTATGTGTTTCTTGTGTACTTATTTGATAAGAACGAACCAGAACGTTCCAGAACGAACGTGGCTTTCGTTCTGGAAACTATAGGTGGGGTATTTGAAGCTGGCTCGCAACTCAAGGAAAAAAAAAAAAAAAAATAGATGGCCGAGAGACTGCCCATATCTCAAAAAACTCGTAAGCCGGGATACTTGTAAGTCGAGGTACCACTGTATAGCAGTTTTTCTACCTTCACTGCTTCATCTGAGCTTCGTTTACTGGTGTGTTCACTATCGGATCTGGTGGTCATAAAACTTCTCCCTTTCCTGTCGGGCTTTTCGTTCTCGGGCACCTGCCGCCTCCCACGCTGTTACTTTTAGGTTTTTCGTCCTTTTTGTTTTAATCAAAGAATTTCGATGACCCTCATATTTGTGAATTGTTCATCATACCTAATGTTCCTCGGTCTGACGATGAATCATTAAGTAGTCCGAAACATGTAGCCATCCTTAGGCTTCGTTCACACGATGCGGTTGCGGTTTTATGATCGTTTCGGTGTCAACCGAAAGCTGTATTCACACGATTCGGTTTTTCTTTCACCGCTTACGGTTTTCCCGTCCTTTGCAATCATTGCAGTGTAGTTCACTTTCCAGGATGGTCGTAAATACATTTCTTGTAATATACTGATATCGTCGTCGTCGAAGCAACATTAAAAATTTATAGAATGCATTGGGTACATCTTATTTTGAGGGACAGATATTGTCTGGGATCTTTTCAATCGCTTATGATTGAATTAAGAAGAGATTAATCGAAATTTTTCAGCTACTTCCGAATGACGATACATACATTTATTGAGTTAAAACTTTGAATTTTTTTGTAATGGTTAACCATTTAATTTGCAGACAAAATCACATCATAAAACTTCTCATATAGTTTTTAAAAAATTTTTAAATTTTAAACTAAAAATAAAAGTGGGGTAATTTAAAATCGTTATAACTCGAAATACTATCTGTGGAATTTCAATATTTTTCATTTAATTAAACAGAAATGTTTTTTATTTTTAAAAAATCATATTTTTAAAAGTAAATATATTTTTCAAATTTGTTGAATCAAAATTAAAGTAAAATAAAAGACATGTTCCAAGTTTGAACCATTTATCTTTAACGGTTCTTGACTTATAGCAATTTAACGATGAGAAATGGTGAAAAAACCCATCATGCGGAAAACGTATTTACAGGTTTAAACAAAGATTGGCTGCTATTAGAATGGTGCAAAAAATAATAATAATAATAATATCAATAATAATATCTCCTGTTCTAATTAAGATAAAAACATGATTTAAACGTCGTTTAAAGCGTCATTTAAAGTAAAACATTCATATGTTTTGTCCCAAATGGTCGGTCTTTCTTCAACCAAAAAAATTAAAATTTCCGTGTCGATTTTCTGCATTTGTAAAGAAAAAATCCACTGCAAAAAACTGTAAAAAGCAACTAAAAAATCACTTCAAACAATCACTTCACTATCGGCACTGGTGTACGTTTCGTTCAAAATAACCGAATCGTGTTTACTCCCCCTTGCATCCGAAACGGCGGCGCGGCATCCGGTTTCGGTAGACAAAATCGAACGACATCTGCTACCGATTCGGTTGTTCTCCCGTTTGCGGTTTTCGACCGCAACGTGTGAACAGACAAAACAAAATACAGTGTTTACTGCAAACGAAACGACAAAACCGAGACTATCATAAAACCAAAACCGTATCGTTTGAACGAAGCCTTATTCATTCATTGAGGAATTGGAAAAAGTGTTAAGTGTCTAAGCATGTATCACTGGAGTGTAGGAGTAATTCACAATAAGCAGCTTTCCGGACGGTTAGTCCATAAGTATGGTGAACCTGAAGACCAGAAGCTGCGTAGTAATACCTGCAAACTCAGTCGAGGGTTCATTTCCCCTGTTCGGATTGTGATTAGTATGGGCCTGGGCGCCGGACGGACAGTACAGATATGCTGACCAATTGGGGCAACCTGGGCTCTTAGGGTTGTAGGGGTAAAAGGAAGACAATCATTTGTTAACGTCTCTTTGTCTTTTCAATTCATTAGGTTCGGCAAATCATTGACGTTTGCGCCTTCACCTGTGAAACACAATTCCTGACCTCCATATTTTATTTCTACCTCTGCCGTAAACTTGAAAAAAAAATTCTTCCGATTTCTTTTCTGTTACAGAAACAGGTTCTGACGGGTGTTTGTCAGGATATTTATTGATTTAACAGTTTCTGAAGTTTTATCGTTATTAGTGTTATCTATGTTCACATATGTTTTGCCGTTTGTGGTATTCTCGTCGTTCTAACGTTCGTCTCTGTTTTTTCCCTTTCAGTGCTAAGTCTACGCAATACCCAAGAAGACGAACCGCCCGACCCCCAGCTCATGCGGCTCGACAACATGCTCATCGCCGAGGGGGTCGCCGGGCCCGAGAAGGGCGGTGGGGCCTCTGCGGCAGCGAACGCTTCTGCGGCGGCCGCCTCACAGGGCTCCCAGTGTGAAAACGCCATAGAACACTCCGACTACAGGGCCAAATTGGCACAGATTAGGCAAATATACCACCAAGAACTAGAAAAATACGAACAGGTAAGTCGAATCGCTTTCTATACGGCAGCACTGGTATTTTAGGATGCCAGAGGATGTTAAACCATTGAACAGGAACTGGTGGTAGCTTTTTAAACTCATACACATGCATTGTTTTTATCATTTAAAATTCTATTGGGTGACCAGGAACGAAACCCCTTGAAACAGCTGTTTTTCGGGCACCTGTACGTCGTTAAGTCAAGCCATGGTTTTCACTTATTAGCCTGGTATTTTTTATTAAACTATACGCGTTGTGTAGCTCGGACTTCATCACCTGTTAGCCATATCATAGTTTACACCACAAAGCCATGACAAATTCCTTATGTGATACACGATTGGGCATGAATGGCCATTTCACCACTAAGCCATGTTATGATTTTTTTTCTAAGAGGTCAGACAAAGTCTTTATTGTGTGATACACGTTTGTGCCTAAATGGCCATATCACCACGAAGCCATATCAAGAACTCCACTTCAACAAACTTATTAAACCCCTTACTGAGTTTAAACTCTTCTAGAATCATACTGTGTATACACGTATGTGCATGAGTGACATTATGCCACTAAGGCAT
The DNA here is from genome assembly GCA_907164885.2 of Dolomedes plantarius. NCBI lineage: Eukaryota > Metazoa > Arthropoda > Arachnida > Araneae > Dolomedidae > Dolomedes > Dolomedes plantarius. The sequence goes on from OU015502.1 coordinate 29,281,879, forward strand.
GGATCATCAGTTTAACCTCACAAACACCTTACTATGTGACATGTGCGCGCACATCAGGATACTCCTTGTCTGCGGTTTTCTCCTATGCATCGGGCAAACACGGGAAACTTACGTAATTGCATTCGGTTTCGTTTAAAATCGATCACATTGAGGTCAAATGCAACAGACGTGCATGTCGGTCGAGTTGACCAACAGTCTTAAACGGTTTTTGACCTCTCTAGGGCTGCTCGGGCGTGACATATACGTGTAAATGACTTTTCATTAATGTGCTGACTGCCAGCTAATAGTATACTTGTTGACGGTTTTGTCGTGGACACTAGCAATGAGTTATTAAGTCAAATGTGTAGGGACTTATACGTTGGTTCAACCAAAATTTTTCCCTAAGGAGTTAAATTTTTATATCCACTTTTTAACCCCTTTGACCCCTTTCCACGTTGCCTCTCTGGTCTAACGCGAGCTAATTCACAAGATATACGGTTAGATTTTTCTAAATTCAAAATTTAAAAATTTTCTTATTAAGTTACCCCTTTTTCAACCTGTAGTGTCCTAATGAAAGAGAACGAAACATTTATAAAACCCACGTTCGTTGCCAGACGAGATTTTGAAAAAAAGTATTGTAATAAATTTGAATTGGGTTTAATTATATTATTTATAAAATGTATATTGATTTTCTTTTGCAAGAGGTACTTAATTAGTTTGTTAGCCAAGTCGACACTCTATCGTAGAATATATGTGATGCGAGAATGCTGCGGAATGTATTTTCCATAAACATTGTAACCTGCATTCCCTAGGTGGCTGATTAATGCACGGGTGGGCGAGAAAAATCGGAAAATATGGGTTATCCAAAAATTGTCCTGTATACTCTAAGATGGATAAATAATGCGGAGGTTTTTAAATGTATAACATTCCGTGATTTAATGTGTTTACTGAAAACAGCAATACCGACGCAGAATTTCAGTTTTTCTTCTGAAAAAAAGCGTTTACTTCTTTGTTTACTAGCCTTGTTGACGTTCTTTCGGCCAGTTTGTATTTTTCTCTTGACTTTACCCCTCTGTGGCGCACGGGTTTTCCACAGAACAAATAGGCCGCCTACAGCTAATCAAAAATGTATCAACTTGTTTGGGGAAAAAAAGAAATTTTTAATGAATTTTCTAAGAAAAAAAATTAAATTGCTGAAGCAAACGATGCTAATCGAAATGGTGTTTGTAGACCTGTTTTTTTCCTATAATAGCATGGCAATCAGGCATCTGTGAAGTCGGTAGAAAACGGGTAGGTTAGTCGAGGCAGATCCCGTAACTCTCAGTCAAGAAGGATAGACGTTTGAAATTTTATTATCCTAGGTTCATTTTCACAGTCACTCTCTGCCCATAATTGAGTGAGCCTCCTCTTCGAAAATAGCCATGATTCATGCTTTTGAGTCAATAAATTCCTTGCTCTGCCCTCTTCAATTAAAAAATGCATAACGCTGGTGAGTCGTAATAGCACGTGTACTCAAAAGGGAGGAAGCAAAAGCAAAAATACAATCACCCCGAGACTTTATTAGTCAAACAAGGCCAGCCCCCTTAAAACTGTGTAAGGAAGGGAAAAAAAAAAATCGAAAAAGGAACGAACTTGGAATACCTTTTCGCCGACTTCCCGCTGAGTTCTGCATTATTGGCCCATACCGGCGTCCCTTTTCTGTACGTAGCGATTTCATTAAGGGACAACACTCCCAGATATTAGCATACAAATTGGACGCTTTTATGACGGACAAACTTCTCTACAAAGAGGTGTGGCACCTTTTTAAGAGGGTTTTTAATATTGCCTTGGAGAAACCTCGCCCATTTGATTATTATTACAGGAACCAAGGATTGGTTCTCTAAATGAGGCCTTGCCTTTTGACCGAATATGGTCGCACAGACCTCGCGGAGTCGGAGATTAAAACGTTAACGTGGTGGGTTTTTAACGGATAGTGGGCCCCTACGAAACGTATCGATCGCCGAACTGTCTATTTTGAAGCTATATTCTCTGAGGACAAGTACTACAAATGGTTGTCCACTGATGGATTTGGCTCTGTTACATTGCAGCAAAAGATAACCGTGACGCTCCGAAAACTTGCCAAGAGACCTATAGAACCATTCTCATGTCCAGTACATGTGAGGAGGACCTGGGGACAAAAGTTGAATTATGTTTTTCAGCGTAAGAAAGGTCCTCGTTTAATTGAAGACTGCGTAATTTTTATAGAACACGTTAGGAGGACGTCAGTTGAAAAAGGGCTATCAGCATATGAAGTTCCACATTTAAATGAAGATCGCGTAGTTCTTGAGGTACATATTAGAGGACCTGAGGAAACGAGTTTAATTATGTTTTCAGCGTATATAGGACCTCGTTTAAATGAAGATTGCGTAGTTTTTATGGTACATCGTAGGAGGACATGAGTTGAATTATGTCATCAGCCTCGTTAAAATGAAGATCTTGTAATTTTTATGGTTTAAACTTTAGCAGCGGTCAGTTTATTGTCAGGCCTTTAAAGTTATCGATATCTACCGCTAAAACTTTATATATATATATATATATATATATATCTGGCGTGTTGCTTTGAATGTCCTACTTTCATATATAAAAATCAGAATTCAATGTTGTAAGTTTGCTAATCTGAAAACTTGCCAAGAGACCTATAGAACCATTCTCATGTCCAGTACATGTGAGGAGGACCTGGGGACAAAAGTTGAATTATGTTTTTCAGCGTAAGAAAGGTCCTCGTTTAATTGAAGACTGCGTAATTTTTATAGAACACGTTAGGAGGACGTCAGTTGAAAAAGGGCTATCAGCATATGAAGTTCAACATTTAAATGAAGATCGCGTAGTTCTTGAGGTACATATTAGAGGACCTGAGGAAACGAGTTTAATTATGTTTTCAGCGTATATAGGACCTCGTTTAAATGAAGATTGCGTAGTTTTTATGGTACATCGTAGGAGGACATGAGTTGAATTATGTCATCAGCCTCGTTAAAATGAAGATCTTGTAATTTTTATGGTTTAAACTTTAGCAGCGGTCAGTTTATTGTCAGGCCTTTAAAGTTATCGATATCTACCGCTAAAACTTTATATATATATATATATATATATATATATATATATATATATATATATATATATATCTGGCGTGTTGCTTTGAATGTCCTACTTTCATATATAAAAATCAGAATTCAATGTTGTAAGTTTGCTAATCTGCGATTACAAAAAGACCAAAACACACATTCCCCGTCACTTAACCCGGGGTTTGAAGATCTTCAGTAGTAATTGGTGCACCGTTTGAGAGCCTTCGCAGATAAATTAATTCACCTAGAAATGCTGAAGCAGGGAAAAGTAAAAATTATCTGAACGTGTTGAAACTATGAAAGTACTTCTTGATAGGTATTCTTAGAAAATATTTAAGGCACGTATAGGTGAACGTCCTGTGAAGCTTTATGTTTGGGGTATCCACCACTAGCATAAGTGACAATTAGACTTTGATTGTTTTTAACGGTGGGAAAGAAAAAAAAAAAAGTGGTTTTTGTTTTCATTTCTTAACACTTTCACGGAGAGTCCTTTTTTTCCGTCTGTTCGAAAATAGAAAAAGAATATTCAGAGCTATTTAGGCTGCGCACAGAATCAGTTCCTTCCCCCCCCCCCCCCTCCTCAAATGCTGAATCGCTACTACGATCTATGTAATTTTCCTCGAAAAACACGCCCGCATAAATATCTGTTTCGCTCTGTCTTTATCTGTGCTCGGGGTAAAAACATGAACCCAAACAGCCAGAGAGAAAGCAGTACTGTATAGCTGGGGGGGGGGGGGGAGAGGGGGTGCTTTGAAGAGAATGAAAAATCTACGCCAAATATCTATTCCGCCAAAAACCCTCGATTTCCTTCCCTTTTTTTTTCTCTTCCTTCGCCAGAATGAAAAAGAGAGAGAAGAAGGGAAAAATACAAAAACACAAAAAGGACTTTGGAAACAATGACGAGGCAGCTGGTCATTCTGCGGTATTAGATATCCCCCCTCCCTTTTTGCAAAACTGCTGAGACATCTAATGATCAGTGTAAAACGATACGGAAAAACTCCAAATCCTGTGCGCCGCCCACCCACCCTCGGAAAAAACCCCCGGAGATGCCTATTTATCAATCCGCAGCGCGACTGGGCCAATGACGAATCAGCGATGGGGGCCGATTACATATTGTGGGACTGAACGGTTTCGATTCCCCTGTCCGAGGGACCTGTTTTACTAATTTGGTGACCCACAGATGGAACAGTTGGTACTTGTCTTGATTTGCTTAAGGAGAACGAGTTAAGTCGGAGATAAAAATTTCTTTAATTTTCAGTAACTATTAGGGATTTTGTGATTTGCCAGTGAGACAATTGTTTATCAGAACGCCTGACGAAGGGTTCCAGCTTTTAGTCCGAAACTTCTCGCCAGACCTAATGATTATTAAGCAGCTTTTATCTTCAGCATAGGCATAGGCTCTGGGGTTTCTTAGTGGGGAAAATACAGAATGATGAAATATTTCTATTAATGAGATTATAAAACATTCTCGTTTAGTGCGGGTTTCGTTACGAGTACTTTAATCTAGTATAAATAAATATTTCCTTCACTTAAAAATAAAACTAACTGGTTCGGAAAACTTGAACTGGAAACTTCTCATCTTTATAGGCCGACATGTTGACCGTTCAGCGATTGAGCTATGTCAAGGACGTTTTGTGTCTGTACCGTATGGGACCCGGGGACCTAGTCTCCCCGAAATGTGGGGACTTCATATATAATGACTTTGTATGATCCTGAAGCAAACTTTAGGTCCACCAGCGTTATTTTTTTTCTGGCCTAGAGCTCCTAGCCCAGGACGAAATAATGAACCTTATTCGGGCGCATTATATATATATATATATATATATATATATATATATATATATATATATATATATATATATATATATATATATATATATATATATATATATATATATATATATATATATATATATGTGTGTGTGTGTGTGATATAATTGTCTCTAAGAATAATGCCTATCCGGAGAAAAGTTACATTTAATTTACCTGCCGAAAACTTTCAAGACCGAAAAGTTCTCTGCTAGTTGGCGTGACCAACACTTAGCCACAATGGATGACTATTTTGATTGATCATGGGTAAAATGTGTAATTAATGATGTCTTTGACTTGCTGATGACGACTGACAGAATCAGATGAGAAAACGTTAACACTGTAGCCAGTTAATAATATTACTGAAATTCGTGTTATCGCTTTTTCGCGTGTGTAATTAGAAATTAATTATTTTATATTTTAAAAATTAATTTCCAATTTTTTGGTATGTTAAAAAGCGTAGGAGGAAACGCTATCGTACCGACGACTGCTAAGTATTTTATTTTGATTATGAAGTTATGCTTAATATTTGCATTCATGTGACGAAGTGACAAATTTCACTATTTTGTGACCAAAGGAAACTAGTGCATGTATATTGCATATACAAAACAGATCAGTGTATATTTAGTCTTTTTGTTCCGCTTAAAAGCTTCTTTGTAAGGAAATTTCATTGAATAGAAATGATCTTGTAAAAACTGATATATAAAATAAATGAGATTGAAAGATACTTTTATTTATAGTTAATTGGAACTCTGGTGTGTTCAACTAAATTTATTTTGCGTGAGTGAAAATTGGTTAGTGCCCTAACGAGACAGATTTGATTAAAGTAAAAACAATGAATGTATATTTCTTAAATATAAATAAGTGAAAAGAAACAGTTTACAGATGAAATAAATCAATGAGATAGAAACTTACTGCAATAAAAAAAAGCTTTCGAAAATTCAAGCATCATAAATTTGAGGGATTTACATATTTCGCATGCCATATATATTTCTAAATTGTAGGGGGGGGGGGACTGCTTTATACAGGATTTTTGATGTTTGAAAGAAGTTACTGTTTGTTACGTATGAATTTTAAATTGTTTCATTTTGTAACACCATCCTGAACTTTATCAAATGCTTTCACGTGGGAAAATATTTCGTTTCATAGAACTTTTTCGTAATATAAGATTAATTGAAGTTTCTTTTGGAAGATCAATTAAATGGAAGGTCATTATATGCTGATTACTGTAACTACGTCTAAAAACAATATAACCTGCAAAAATAGAATGTATTTCATGTATTCTATTGTATGTGGGAAGTTCTACGTGGGGAGATCATGATTAATAAAAAAGTTTTAAACTGATGAATCGCGCATGATGATAAACATCATTTTTAACTTTTATCCGACCTTGCTCACTCGGATATAGTATTATTCGCTACTTTATCGCCATTTTTTAATCGAAACAATCAAAGCCAATTAGTAATACTGGAGCAAAATTAGTTGCTCGTCTCGAACTGATGTCAACTATTCGATCGCAGAATAATTTTCCATTCAATAGCTATGATGTTCCTATGTTCAATGATTTAGAAAGAAATTTGTGAAGTATTAAAATTTTGTCACCTTTGCTGCGAGTTTTTATCATTCTGTTTCGTTTTACTGTGAATGTTTAAAAATGGCGATCAGGTTGCGAATAATACTATATCCGAGTAAGTAAGGATTGATACAAGTATCAAATTATATTTATCATTACTCGCGACCTAATCAGTTTAAAACTTGATAATGCTGGTCTCCCCACATGCAAGATAATGTATGAAGAATGTTTTGTATATGATGGGTTCTTTTTTTATGATTGGGTTGTCATTGAGAATAGTTACGCGGAGGTACGATGAATCACAATTTCTTTTATTTGGTTAATATCAAAATTTTTAAAAAATTTCCTGGAATCAATTTAAATTTCACAGTGATATTTTTTTCCCTATTTTCTCGTTTATTTTATTCCTTAAAAGTCATAAAATGGTCACTGAAATTTAGCTAAACTATTTCACTATTTTTTTTTTTTAATTTCTGCTGTAAAAGTGAGCTATAATTTACATTATTAGGAACTTATATATCACTGTCCGAGTGTCATTGTAAAAAAATTATTTGCAATAACGGAGCATAACTTTTCAGAAATCAAGTTTAAAACTTAATTTTTAAAAAAATTATGCCTAAAATTAATTTTAAAAACATTAATTAGGCGGTGATCAGATCTACTTTTTTTTTCACAATTTTTCCTCGTACGTTTTGTTATGTTCAACACTTTATTTTAAATTGGATTTTTGTTCTCATATTTTCTTAAATCTATCCTTAAACGATGCTTAAATTCAACAGAGTTACGTATTTTTTTAATTTCGAGCTTATTTTGTTTTATACACAAAATGTATAACCATCGCCGATGTTATTTCGAACATTAGACATCTAAGTAGACATTTGAAGCTTTTTTCTTGGATATTCTTCCCAGCATTTTTTTCTCTACCGAGAAATGGTAAATTCTCGGCGTTTAAAGGCATCGTGAAGTAATAAGGAGCATTAATATTCTTAGATTTATTTTAATCTCTTTCTATTCAAAGATAATGTCGAAATTTTCGACCTAATTTATATAAATGAAAGGAATTTTTAGTGACGGATATCTCTTCACTACAGTAGAAACTAATTTTATTACGAAATTGATGGCCTTTGAAACAACCTTTTGTTTTTTCTGGGTTTTTTTTGCGTATAATGTGGTTGTGCTTATTTTTCTTTAAGGAAGCCTCAGATTTATCTACTTTAATTATTTAGAGCTGGTTTTATTTTGTGAAATATGATATAGTTACTTAAATTGCTTAGTAAGAAGTTAATTTTAGCAACTGTAACAGTAGACCATAGATTAATATCTATACTAAGGTAAATTAATTTACCATAGGGGAATTAATAGTCACAGTTAACTTGATTTAGTCAACATTCATGACCAAATTATGATAGTTTTTTTTTTTCATTATGTCGTTTTCATTCTGCTACAGTATCACTTTCTGAATGAGCCCACTGCACATTTTTGCTTTTCGGGAATACTAAACGTAAGTTATATATATATATATATATATATATATATATATCGTTTATTTTGAAAGTGATGCAAGTCCATATTTTTTTAAATGAGATATCGCATAATTTGTCATTTATTTAGAGTAAACTATTTATTTATAATTCGTTAAAATTCAATATCTTAAAAAATGCTAATGCTTTGTTCAATTGAAAATTGGCCAATAAAAGAAATTGCGTAGCTATTGATTATGAGGATGGAAATTTTCTCGAAACAACAAAAAATGGATTTGCACCACTTTCAAAATGGACGGTCCATATATATATATATATATATATATATATAAAATACTATAATATAATACACACAATATAATACACACACTTATTCACACATTTACGTAAGAGATTTATTATCTCCATGTTTACGCTATTATCTGTACAGCTATCAGGTTTTACTCAAGTTCAAAATTTCGTAGTACAAGTTTCATAAATTATATGTTTTGTTACTTTTCTTTTTCAAACAAAGTAAAGATAATTTTTGTCAATATTATGAATTTCCGTTATTTCTAACCTTTTTCGTAACTAATTTACCATTTGCATTCATTACATTTCACAATGATTTTATTAAGTACAAATTTGATTTCTCGGTCATAAGCATCTTTTTTAACGGTCGCGTTTTGTGCACGGTTCCCGCAAACGGCGCCAGGGAAGATATTTGCTGTTTTTGCAAAAAAAAAGGGGGCCTCTCCTTATGCGCGCAGAAATGTACGAAAAGAGATAGAATAAAATAAAATGAAAGAAACCGAAGCGAACCCCCCTTCAAACAGGTCGTATCGTACATTTGTTTTGTTTTCTTTATACATATATACGCTCTGTACGTTCTATCTAAAGGCCCATATCACGTGTTACTGTGACAAGCTGTCCTACTAGCCAACGCAGCGAATTTTCATTTCAGACATTTTTTTCCATCCCCACCCTCGTAGGTGGGTGGGGCGGGACGAAATAGCCTCGTACCTACGTATATCTATATACGACTGGAAGGAAGGGGAAAAAAATGTATAAAATAGAAACGCAAGAAAAACACTAAGGCATTTTGAAAGCTTTGTGAAGGAATAATGGGTTCAGGACGGGAGGGTTCATGTAGGTTTTAAAGGTGAAATAGTATTGCAGCAGGGGTGGAGGGTAGAAGTAATGCATTTTCCCCTAACTTTTTCTTTTTTTCCCCTCCCCCCCCCCTCCCCACTTTCTTTCTCTTACCAGATGTGTCCAGTTCTACGTATGACCAACAGGAGGTTTCAGGAATTTAGGGACTTGAATCCCTGTGATCTGTTTAAATTTTTCATTCTGTACTTCTATGGGTGCGTTGGGGATTTTGGCGGGGGGGAAAGTTCTTTTAGCGCCCCCCAGCCTCTCTCTTTTCTCCGAACCGGGATTCTTTTTTCCCCTTTTCGTCCCTACTTTATTTTATATGTTTTATCATCATCGGGATTTTTGTAAATGCGTTGCGTATATATATATATATTTGTGGCTTTTTTTTTTTCTCTCGTGCAACTGTTAGCGGAAGGTGTAGTCACATTTTGAGTTCCACATGATCGTTTATATCTATTTGAATCGTTTATGCCGCTCGGCACCGCCGCTAACTGTGATTTGTCGCTATCGTTGTATACATGATAGTCGAGGCATCACGACTTTGCTACTCATTGATTTTTTTTCCATGGTAATGCTGACCGATTTCTTGTCTTACAAAACACTGGGTGTAACTGGAATTGGTTTGGAAACAGCCGTGCTCAAGTTTTCAATGACAAAGGGGCACTCCTTTATTAGTCAATAATGATAGTTATAATACTAATAATAACAACAACAACGAAGGAAAAAATTTCTGCAGGGACTCTGGGAAATTGATCAAAGAGTCGGCTGCATTTCCCAAACATCTCCCGGCGCCAAAAAATTCCTTAAATTTGAGCCCAATTTTTTAGGTCCCCTTAATTTTTTGAAAATTATTTATTAATTTTTATTTATTTTTAAGAAAGAGAAACGCAGTAAGAGACCCTTTCAATTTTTAAGAACACCTTAATTTTTTTAAATTATTTATTCTTTTATATATTTTTGAAAGTGAGAGAGGCTCCATTCCGCAAGAATTCCTTTCAATTTTTAAGGACACCTCACTATTTTAATTGGTAATTTATTTTTATTTATTCATTTTTAGACTCCTTAAGAGCTCCTCTCCTTTTAACAGAAATTTTCAGCCTTTGAATTAAATCTGACACCGCATTTACACAGTCACGATTAAGGCGAGTCGAATTGCGGGGGGCGAATGTGTAAACGGTGTTCTCGCCGTTTCCCCTCGCCAATCTTAGCACTCGCTTCGGGAGCGGTTTTCTGGCACGAGTCAAAGGGGCGAATGGCACCAGATGTCAGACGACTGGCTGACGCAAGCACAAATGATAGCAAGAGGCGCGTATGTGAGAACGGTCATTCGCGTCGATGCAGGAGCGTGACTAATGTCTCGCGAATCTCTTGCAGGTGGCGCGATCACGAATGTGTAAATGCGGCAAAAGATTACATACTACCATCGTTAAGAATCAAATCTAATATGTATTACTGTAAAACATTGCCGAAGAATATATGTGTGTGTGTATGTGTATGTATGTATGTATGTATGTATGTATGTATGTATATATATATATATATATATATATATATATATATATATATATATATATAAAATGTGTATATGATTTTGCCCGAATTACTTATATTCTTCCTAAATATCTCATCAAATTAAAGAAAAAGATTTTGATTCCTATGGACACAAAATACTGTAGCTTGTAGGTTAGATTTCTGTCTTTACGATAGTCTTTTGTTACATCAGGGCTAACACAAACCGGTACCTACGGTTCAAAGTTAAATCCAACAGGCTGCAAAACCCAATCCAATTTTTAAAAGAAGGGGTCTCGAACCTGCAACCTCCGCTTCCGAAAGGTAGCGCCCAAGTCGTTCTTACGTCCGGCTTTTTTTTTTTTTTTTTTTAATCTTTATCTGTAGTAGCTTAGGATAACAATTACCATTAATTTAAATTCTTGCCCACCTTTTTTTTTTTTTCCTCAAGGGGAAAATTATCACGCTTTTAATTTCCACCCTTTAACCGAAGATAATGTCGATATCGCGTCACATCGCGATTTTCTTCCCTTTTTTTTTTAATCTGCTCTCTCTTTTTAGCTGCAAATTTAATAATCGCTAATTCTCGTATCAGGTATATTCATCTTCCGCTAAACTCTGGCGCCTGCGAATTACAATTTAAATTGCCGTCGTGTTTAGCTGCAAACACTGCAACACACACACAAATTCAATTCAAAAAGTACGGGGGGTGTTCAATTATTCATGTCTCCTGTTCTAAATTTTCACGGGGTGGAGGAGCCGCGGGGGTTGTGGGCGAGGGGGAAGGGGGGGGGGGAACGGGGAATAAGTTTCAATTAAATCAAGCTTTTAGGACTTCACTTCAGATCTCATGGCATCCCTTCTTTTAAAAATTTCACTGAGAATGAATCTATTGTGGCGAAGATACTCAGTTAACCTAATATGTGTAACGTCTACGAGCGAACGGGGTTCTATTTTTATTTATTTATGCTTTATTATTTTTTTTTTCGGTTGGTCTCCTTAAGGTTTGGCATAAAATCAACTATGAAATATTCACGTCTTCCCTGTCTTACTTTGCACCCACCCCCTCCTCTGCCACGCCGAAGCCTTTTGCGACCGAACATAATGACATTAAGTCGGGTTTAAGATTGATGAGCCTACCTTACGCCGAGAGAGAAGACCATCCTACGCGGGGGTGCCACATTTGGCGAGTTTTCACCCGGCTGTTTGCAATTTTTTTTTCGCTTGAATTTTTTTCCATGTTTTTTTTCTTCTTTTTTTTGGTTTTGTCATTCCAACCGAAATTAGAAGTAAGTTTTCAATCAAGAAGGGTAGTATCAACTCCGAATTTTTAGGTGCCTGGAAATTTACACCTTTTGTGTACAGTATAGAAATTGAAAATATATTGTTTATATCAGTTCTTGTTTCTGTCAGGTAATAATCTCCATTTGAATTTCCTTTTTTCATGTTTGGGGACAATTTTTAAGTGACAACGTGAAATCTTAGTTGTTTCAAGTTATGACAAATTTTAAAGCACTTTTTATTATTATTATTATTATTATGCTTAGGCATTAGAGATAAGTTTAGGATAGAAGGCGGTAGCATAACACCGCGTTTGTGGTTAATACCATAAAGTAAATAGATTTAAATATTTTAACTTTTGTTAGTTTCAATACAAAAATATTTTTAAAGCTGTAAAATTTTCATAACTCAAAAATATATCTTGTTTTATACAAAAAATTTCCGTTTAAATTTTCTTTTCAGATGAAAGGAAAATGCAACTTGCTCTAGCATGATTTTTTTTCAATCCTTTATTCTCTGCCTAAGCGCTGTCTAAATTCTATTAATTTTTTCTGTTTTCTTTAGCATACAAATTAGAATTATCTTTTAAATCTAAAGCGATAGCGTAACTTAAGACTGATCTGCTTGGACACTATAAAAGAACTGCAGGAAAATTTCCACTCCTCAAAAATTTTACACCTCAAAAATTAATTAAAAATTCGAAAATATATTTTAAAAGCTTCTTGGTTTTATTTGAACAATTTTCCCCTTTTTTTCCATTTTCATTCGAGATAATTTTTTTTTTCGAATGTGCATGCCTACTAATATTTTTTTAAAAAGTATTTCATATTGCATTAAACTGCTGTTAATTTATTATTTTTTTTCTTTGAGGAAACGCGAACATTTTTGTCTGTAGAATTTCCCAGAAAAAAAAGTTTACTGAGAAAAATTTCAAATATTTTCTCAGTGTATATAAAAAGTTACATTTAACTGTTACATTACAGTAAAAAATTATCCATAATTTATAATATTGTGTTTTTACGCAATATTGTAGGTATGCTTAAAAATTTTTCTTCTTTACAGAAAGGCTTTAATTTTACATAATTATGGAAAACTATAAAAAAACATTCAAGGGAACCTATTTTCATCACAACATGTTTAGTATATACTCTGAGAAAGTAAACTTTGCGGACACCGTAGTTCGATTGGATTTACTGGGAAAACAGCATTTTCTTTTTTAATGAAATCTTACACTCTCTAAAATAATACTTCTTGAAGAAAAATTTAAATATGTTCACTCAATGCACTGGGATGAGAAGTATTAAGTAAAATTTCACATTTATATAATAGTTATTATTTTTTAAGTACCTAAGTATTGGAAATATATATTTTGAAATAAAAAAAATTACGAAAACTGCGTAATTCATTTAACCATCGGTATTTTTATTATTTAAGACTTTTTAATATTTGAAGCAATTTATGAATCAAGTCTATACTTATATATTTTTTTGGTCATGAAAAAAAATCTGAGTTTGGAGCTAAAGTCTAGTTTAGTAAATGAAAGATCCATATAAGGTGGAATGCCGTTAACAGTTTGAAAGGCTATTTATTTTGTCCTGTTGATTATTTTACTAGTTAGTACCTTTTTTTTTTTTTTAAAGATAGTCACGAGAAATGCTGTTTTTACTGAAATAGATTCATTCGAATTTTGTCACCAATTAATGCTTCCGCCAACTCAGTTTTCACATACAACCACAGCCGACTCTGGGCCAACCTGTTTGTCTGGTCGTCATATTTTAGAAACCGCCGGACTCTGAAGCAACCAAATTCTTAAATGTAGGATATAAAAAAGATATAAATCGCGTTATTAACACCTTAATTTCATTATCTCTATATTTATTGTGCTTAATATAATTATATTGTTGATTTTTTTATGACTTATCCTTTATTAAGTGTTTTTTTCCTTATTTATTCTTTGTTATTTTTTATTATTTTATTCAGTCATAACTTTATTTAATATTTTCTTCCGAAACTCTTGTCATTTATATTGTGTAATAACTATTACTCACTAATTGTCATTAGTTCGTTTTTTTTTAAACGGAAATAGCTACTGTAAACGACGAAAAATCCGAGCAGGGTTCTGCAGCGTATCTGGGGGCACCCATCTTAGTAATTTTATTAATTTGACTTATAGCTTGCATTTCTGGTTATGATCCTGCTAAATAACTAAACTTTCCCCCCTTGTTGAGACCTTTAAAAAAATGAAATAATTTTACTTGTAGAGAAAGATTCCTCTTTTCAGGACACTGATCTTAAATAGAACCATCAGTCGGCAAAGCACTGTCTAGGTAGTAATGGAAACACTACTATAACTATTTAAAAATACTTATGACTCTGTAACATGACGCCAGATTTTAATGAAAATTGTTTTAATCCGTTTCATATGCATCCTAATTTTTTTGTACTCATCTGATCTTATTGTGCACCGTTTTCGTTGTGTTTTATTGTAGACTAACAAATCAAAAGGGCAGTATAAATAGGTTTCAGAGCATTTGTCTTCGGTTTAATTTTGCGTGGATTTGCTCTTTGTGCATTAGACGTGTGTACTAATGTCCCTTTTCATTATACCCTGGCTTATTCGAGGTAAAAGGGATTTTTAAAAAAGAAAAAAAACCTCATCACATGCAGTTCTTTTTTTTTCTTCTAGTGTTTGACAGAATAACCTGTAAATTAATTTCAGTAGAATCTTTTAGGCTAATTATTCTGTACCAATAATTGGCAGAAGGGCTGAATATTGGGAAATAATGTGCTTATTAATGTACTATGTCTTAATATATGCATGTGTTTACACCAGTGGAACTATCAAGATGTAGTTTGGGGGGGGGGTCGCTTCTGAAGTCCCCCACCCCGTCCCCTCCCTCCATGGAGTCTAAAACTCCACACACACTCAAAAAGTAATTCCAAAGTAAATTAGCTAAAATCTCTCTTTCAGAAACGAGAATACACCCCTTAAAGTGATTCTGGTTCGCCACCGTTACATTCACCGTTATATGAATATCATAAGTGTTTTATGATGTTCATATATGCATATTAAACGTTATATACATATTAAATAACATATACGTATGGAACGTTATTAACGAAAACCCCTCCTGAAGTGATTCTGGTTGCGCCACCGTTACATACGGCTATAAAATATGCATATATGAATATCATAAATGCCATATTATGATATTCATATATGCATATTATAATTGTTAAATACATATTAAATAACATATACGTGTATACGTGTACGTATTAAACGTTAAAATCGTATGCGAGAAATTTTTTGTCGTCTAATTCGAAAGAGTTCCGTCTGTCTAAATGCTCGCGGGCTTTCCAAATGACGCTCTGTCGCCTGCGTGACAAGTCGGTCATCTTTAGCCGGGGTGGCTACTTGGCGAGCGAGCCGCGTGGCAAAACACCCCATCCTCTTCTTGGCAACCCCTTTCCAATTGAGATTCTTTATAAGCGCCGGTAAGGCGATACAGTAGAACGAGGAAAAGAGCGCGCCAACCGAGGAGCAGCCTGATTATTATTAGAGTCCGGGGCCTAGGCAAAAAGGTAGTGCTGCACCCCCCTTCCTCGCTCTCGCTCTCTCTCTCTCTCGAATATCATTTTTAATGAATTAGCCCTCGGAAGATTTTTCCATATATCCGCACCGCGGCGGAAAACTGATGAAGGCATAAAGATGTAAAACAAGAATATGATTAGCCGGGAAGGGGTCCTAGTTAAGGAAATTACCTCGTGGCGGGGTGTATATATGTATATATATAAGGCGGATATGTATTAACGGGAGATGATGATACCAAGCAAAAGGAGGTTTGGAGGGGGGTGGGCTCAAACTTTTTCGTGAGCGGAGAGCGGGGGAAATTTTCTGCAATGTGATAATCTTTATGAGATTTTGTGACTCTGAGTCCCTCGCTCTTCACTTCGCTCATTAATAATGGGACTGGAAAACTTTGTGGCCTGCCCGTGGCTTGCACTTAGTTTCTTTTTTCCCCCCCCCCCGACGCCGTTATTATTTTACTTTGTTTTATGGCAGTCATTTTTTACGCTGGCTTATCTTCATTTCTTTGGAAGGGGAGAAACAGCGAGAAAAAAAAATAAGAGTGGTGTGTGTAAGATTTGATGAAGTCCTTCGCGCTAAAAGATGGGCTAATTTTTTAAGGAGCTGATGTGATGTGCCGGAAATGCATGCTCGGAAGTGCGCGCGGCCCATAAATCGTGTTTTGTGGAGTGGGTGTTGAATCAAACCGAGCGTCTCCAACTTTGCTACTTACGTCTGATTCTTGTTTTGTGAGCGTTATGGAGTCGCAGTGCTTTGCCTCTGCTCATCTATTTTCGGCGGTTATTAGCCATTAAACAACTTGCCCGCGAATACTCGGCAAAAAGGAAAGCAACTCTGCGAATTCTGTATTACTAAAATGTTTGATATGAATAGAGTATCCTTGCCTCTATGATAAGATTTAAAAGGTATTTGCTGGTTTATATTGATCTCAAAACATATTTTAATTCTAATTCAACTAACTCGTCTCGCTTGCAGACTCGCTTACTAGTTCTGCTGCTGACACATTCGCGACAAAAATTCAGCTGTTGAATAATATTATATATGAGAATGATTATTTTTCAGCAATACCAATACGAGAATAATTATTCTTCAGCAATACCAATACTAGAGTAATTATTTTTCAGCAATACCAATACTAGAGTAATTATTTTTCAGCAATACCAATACTAGGGTAATTTTTTTCAGCAATACCAGTACTAGAGTAATTATTTTTCAGCAATACATTAATAGAGTAATTATTTTTCAGCAATATCAGTACTAATTTTTAGCAATACCAATACTAGAGTGATTATTTTTCGGTAATACCAATACAAGAGCGAATATATTTCAGTTGTAATAATACTAGAGATATTATTCAGCCATACCAATACAAAAGTGATTATTTTTCAACAATACCAATTTTAGCTGGATTATTATTCAGGTATATCAATACTAGAAAGATAATCTTTTGCTTATACCAAGACCAGAAAGTTAATTATTTGGCTTCATCAGTACCAGAAAGATTATTTTGCTGTTATATTAGATAGACATTTATTCAGCTTTATCAAAATTAACATTTTTATTTGGCTATGGGAAAAAATTAGATTACTCTATGCCAATTACAGAAGTCATTTTTCATGTATAACAACACTAAAATCTTATGATTCTGACTGACAACAGTAGCCGGTAAAGATTATAATTCTACTAAAAAGTATCAACAAATATCTTATTACAATTTGTAATGAAACAAATTAATATTAATTAGCACTAAATGGCTAATGTTATCATTTTGACAGAATTACGCCTCTTGGTTTTTCAAGTTCGACAAAATTTCCAATAAAACAAATAATATAGTAATGCGTTGGCGGCGTTTAACTGAAGAAGAAAATGATAATAATTATAATCAATTACTCCTTGGTGCATATTTATAAAATCTCAAAGCTAGTTTATCTTTTTGTAGTTTAATTTAAAATCGTCATTTCCTTGAAAATTCATAAACGCATTGGTCACATCTCTGGCATTCATATATGCAAGTCATTATATCTAGAGTACAAAAGTCAATACTTGCACTTTCAATGTTCCAGTTATTTACTTAATAATATCGTTAACCCTTAACCCTAAATAAGCGCAAGTTCTTGTTAGTTTCAACATTTAAAGATAGAAAAATGAAGAACAAACTTCTAGAAATAAACAAAAGAATTCCTAAATTTGGCGTGCTGAATGTACAGGGAGATTCTTTCTTCGCCGTCAGACATCTTATGAATTATTATAATTTATGAATTACATGTGATATCAGACCGCCCATGATTGCGTGGTCAATGTCTATTCACAGGTTACGAAGAATACCTGTAGATATCAGTGGTGCATCGAAATGAAGCCCTATTTAGATATAATTTGAAAATTTCGACCCTATATTGTCATTAGCAATTTGCGATTTGGAATTAATCCTCATTGTTTTGAAAAGTAGTTTCTCCGTGCTCTTCAACAATTGCTTTTGATGCTACATTTTTGGTTAATTTGCCGTCTTATTAATATATATCTAAATAATCGTGCATTTTCTTTTTTATTTAGAGACGATAAAGGGTATAATTAGCTTTAGTGCATGTCATATAAATTCGTAATAATAATAATAATAATATAGTTTTTACGTTTACTACAAAGGAAATTAAAGGCTTTAAACTGACAAAATTGAATTGGTTTTTCAAGAATCATATTTAATTGAACTTATGCAAAATTTTATGTACCATTTCTTACTAAAGACTAGTGATCCTTCTTTCAAGTTTTTAATATTTAGTTTGATCGAATTATCATGACATTTTTCTTGAAATATTTTTTCATCAAAAGATTCATTTTAGCCGATAGATGGCAGCAACGTTGATAAAGATTTAATCTTTGGATTATTAACAAATACGCTAGGAAACATTAAAAAACCAAAAAAAAACCTAAAATTCTATAAATCATGACTTAGTTTTAACGAAAACCTATTCTGATTTTTTTTCCCCATCTCAGATGTACGTCTTCGTTTTAATAAGGCGCTATTGTGCTTCCCTTATGCCGTGTTGCTTTACAGACAAGCTGGCTCGGATATTTAGTATTTTATAGATAAATATTAATGAAAGTCCAAGCTTCTCAACTTGATAGCGATTTTTAAAGGAAAATCATTTTATTCTGCTTTATTTTTTCAACTTGGAGGTACGTTTTTGAGGTAATATTTTGTTTCCCATTGCTCTACAAACCATCTGACTCGGATTTTTAGTATTTTATAGATAAATAATAATATGTCATTAAACTAGTTAAGATTTTTAAACGAAAAGTATTTTATTCTACTACTTTTTTTCCATCTCAGAAGTATATTTTCTTTGAAATAAGGCGCTATTGTGCTTCCATTGTGTTATGTTGCTTTACATACCAACTGGCTTGAATTTTTAGCATTTTATAGATAAGTAATATTAGGTCATGAAACTTCCCAACGTGAGAGAGATTTTCAAACGGAAAGTATTCTATTCTGTATTTTTTTTTCATCTTAGAGGTACGTTATCGTCCTTAAAAGGTGATATTTTGCTTCCCATTGCTTTACAGACCAACTTGCTCGGGTTTTTAGTATTTTATAGAAGAAAAGTTTCATGATTTACATTACTATTTAATTTGATAGAAACACTACATAATTTAGCAAAAAGTCTCACAAAGCGTACAAAGATTCGGTAAGAAAAACTGTAGTCGGCGTAATCTTGATTTTCGATCGCGAATCCACAGGTCTTATACAATGAATTTCTGCCGACTTGTCACATATATTAATAACGCAACTCTCCGATATCATCATCTTACATCACACTTAATTAGAATATTTTACCCACTAATTGACGAAATGTCTAGAATTACATCTCCTGTATATCTTTCCAAAACAAACATTAATTTTTCCTGCGTACATTAATCAGCCGTCCTTTCAGAAAGAAGGAGGGAGGGTTGAAGCTGCCCTTAAAAAACATAAAAAAAAGGAGTGGGAAAAAGAAATCGCTCTCAAATAATTAATACTGCGAAGGACATTTTTAAGACCCAGAAATTAATTCAGCCTCTCAATTGACTTGTACGAAATAGCGCTGGCAAGATTTATGACTCGGTGTTATTAAGCGCTAAAATAAGTGCGATTAAAAAAGTAAACACGAGCCCGAGCGTTCGTGATTCACCTGTTATTACTCCTGCCGACCCCGTAGGTGTCTGTGAGACACCTCTGTGACCCAGGTCTGTTATCAGGGGGGAATTTTTCGTTCAGCTTTTCTTTTTAATTATTGGTTATTATGGTGGAGATGCTAATGCCGCGTAAGTGGGAATCGCATGAACTCTTTTTCTGGAGCTGCCTTTTTTTTTTATCTCGTGTGTATTAAAATAAAATAAAAATTAAAAAAAAAACCGCTTAAAAGCTTTTCCATTAAACGATATTTTGGATGATTGAGTGCGCCTCAGACATGTGTTTGATTGGAGCTTGTTTATACTTGAAGTTCTGTGTTTCAGGTTTGGGAGGCAGTAGCTGTTCCCAGAGTAGTAATGACGTCATAATTTTCCGGACAATGTACATTTGTCCGGAAGGTCACCATGGTGACCAGACACAGCCGCTGCGGTGGCAAAAAGGGACCGGAAGCTTATTTTTTTCTTTTTTTCCAAAATGAATTGACGATGATGCCTTTGTATTAATGCTATGAGATATTACACGTATATACATGTATCTTTATTTATATATATTTATATATATATATATATAAACACATACATACAAATATACCTACAAAAGAGGTGAGCAATGATAAGTAATCCTACGTTAATAACCCGCGGTAGTTTCGTTAGAAGAGACTACCTGAAATTTCTTTTTTTTTTAACTTTTATTCATAAATGCTTAAGGAAAATACAAAAAGAAAGTTTGAGTATAGTTTAATTACTGCCACGAATCCCTTGATATCCCCCCCCCCACTCCCCCATTACATTTGTAAAATGTTGCATCTGGCAGTATGTTATCGTTAAATCATACAATTTGTGTTACTTTAATCTAAAAACTATATTAGTACTTTTTAAACGGGAAAGATTTTTTTTGTGTGTGTGTTCCTTAATATCTCCTCTCTATTTATTTGTATTTATTATTTTTTTGTATTATCATTTTTTTATATTTTTTTTTAGTTCTAACCTTGCATTCCTTCCCCCCACACTTCCCCACACGGCAAACACAAACAAAAGATTGAAAGAGAGATCAGCACCTTGAATTTACGGCCATCGCACAGGTTTATGGTCGCAGATAAGATGGAAATCTTGAAGACATAGCGTGATAAGATTTATAGGAATGGCTGGTAGAGACCTCGTGTCCCAGTGTCGAAATATTTCTTCCGAACTCCGCATGTGGTGTGGGATTGATTATGTAGCAATTCTCCGTTTGTCAAAAATTCAGTTACTCGATAATTATGAACAGTGAAATTTTGACCGCTTCTTTCGAATTGATTTTAACAAAATCCAGGCTGTTCGTTGTAACACGAATGAATCTGAAAATTGAGGGCCATTTGTAAGCCGTTAAACTTTTATTATAATTATCGTTGAAGATGTTTTCATATCGATCATTGTTATACGTGGTGTTTCTTTCAAATTTTTGATAAAGACATCGATTTTAAGTTGATTTTTTTTACATACAGGGTGCGGCAGAAAGAACGTTTTGATTTGGAACACCAATAACAAAAATACAAAGCAAGATAGAGAAAGAAATCATTTATACCTGAGAAAAATAAAAAGATTTATTTATTTATTATTAATTATTTTATTTATTTATACCCTTAGAACGTTCTTTCTGCTGCACCCTGTAGAAAGGCATCTACAGTAAGAAAAAAACTCATCCTAACAGCAACCTCTCTCTTACGGACATATTAAAATTCCTTAGAAGAAAAGCGTTTGCAGGTTAGAATTTTGAAAAGAACACTATTTCACAGATCTGCATTTGAGAAGAATCTCTGAACGGACACTTTATTAACTTAGCTGATATCAGGGGGATTTCTTTCCCGCTTCCCCCTCAAAATTAAAATTAAAATTTAGAAAAAATCAAAATTTTGAATTAATATAAATTTTTTCAATCTTTTTTTGTAATATAGAGATCTGGATTATTAACATTTTAATTTGCATTTGTAGGTACTCTAAATTCAACTAATACTATTGATATTTGTTTAGTGTTTTTAAGAGAAAGTCACTTTGAATTTTAATAAAAGTTTAATTTACATGTATGTAATAGTTATGTATCCTAGTAATTGCAAACATGCTTATTCGCTATTAAATAGTTACAGTTATATTAATTATTAAAACAACAGATATACGTATTCAAACATTTAATATCACTCCTCTTTTAGTACTTTTAAAAAAAAAAAAAAAAAAAAAAAAACTGATTTCACCAAACTTCATCATTTATTATAATTCCTTTTTTACGGACAATTTTTTTTTGTCCCTAGGGCGTCCATAAATGGGGGGGAGGGGTTTACTGTAATTTTAATCCCCATCTGCTAAGCTCCTAGTTTCGGCAAACTTGAGAACGGCGCTATCGAACTCTCATCGCAGCTGGTCATAGAAACGTTCTCTGCGGTTTTCGTGCAGTTCCGAAATCGATCTCAATTATCGTTTATTAAAAATCTCACCAATTACGCAAATTATTTACATACATACATGTATAGATATATATATTCTTTTTTCTTTTCTTAATTTCGTCTCCCGAATTAAATGCCTCGCTCAGATTGGGGCGATAGGAAATGCGAATATCCGGATTTCTAGCCGATAATTAGCTCGGCTGGGGCCCCCCTCCAGCCTACACTTACGCGAAAAAATAAGTAAATAAATAATATAAATCGTGGAAAAGAGATGGAAGTGAAAATAAAGAACAGAAATAAATAATAAAATAAAAAAAAAGGCTAAAACCTGCACCATCGGGCAAAAATAGCGCCACTTAAGTGCCACCAATTTCGTGAATGAATCGTATCGATTATTATAAACACCAATCGATTTAAAAAGAGATCTCGGGGTGAAAAGGGGGGGGGGGGTGCAGACACGTTTTTTTGCTTTCGCTTATAACTGGATAGATTCGGCGCCATTAGGTTATTATGTTTCTGAAAACGATTCGGTAGCCTTTTGTATTTCCCATAGTTTGGGAATGGGAATAATAATGCGTAAAAAAAATAAAATAAAAAATAATAATAATAACGAAAAAAGCTACGGAATTACAAGTACGGAAAACGTGTAATTTCGATTATGTTTTTCTTTTCCTTATTATTACAAAACCGTCCTTGGGATTCGAACACTAGCGATAAGGAGCTCTTCGCTCCAGTCGCGGCGAATAGTTTAATTCCCGTGTTTTGGCGAGTGTTTAAGGTGGAATAATTGGCTTTAATTTTCTACGTCTGTGATTGGTTTATTATATTCCAGAAGCCGTAATTTGCAGATTCTCTCTTTGTACTGCCTAAGAGGCGGCATTGGGCATGATTACCGCAATTAGGGCCCACACCACCGATAGTTTTACAGTCAAAGCCCCTTCCTCCGTGGGAGAAAAAAAAAAGATCAGAATTCGGAGAGCCATTATATTTATTTTTAAGTATGCGTTTGCCTCTCTCTCGTATTTACATTTTTTGGCTTCTGAAAAATGGCGGCTGGGTATTTTTCTCTTTCTTTTATTGGTCTGCAGAGCGTTTAGGAATTTAACCCTCTCGCGTGAAGGCGATTTCGCATGTTTGACGGCATTTTGGTACATGAAGAACGTCGTGTACCATGCTTCTTGCATTTCAGGACCCTGCCACGGTCAGACCTTCGTAAAACATTTTGTGGTTTTGCACTTTTATTTCACGTTACTTCCCTGCCATGCTTGGGTAACTTGGGTCATTTTTCCTGTGAAAGGACGTAATTCTAAATTTATTTGGAGTTTAATTAGTCCTTTTCTTGCTTTGTTCCCTTATAGAGTTTTTCAGTGTAAACGAAAATTAAGACTTAACAGAAAATTTATTTGTGTACTGCGTATTTTGTGTAAAGGGCTAAATTTATTCCAATTATCTTCTTTCTCATCAGCATGACAGCCTGGTACATGTCAAGGAAGTCCCAGTCGGTTTTCTCCATCCAGCCGGATCAGGTGCCAATAGTCTCCACAGGTTCATTCCAATGATCTTAAGATCTCTCTCGGCACAACCAATCCCTAAGGTTCAGGGGTGCGCAAATAGTGGCCCGTGGGCCACATGCGACCCGCTACAGATTTTTTTCTGGCCCGCCAAGACACCCATAAAAATCCGGACAGCCAGAAAAACTACCAAAGACAGCCAGAAAAACTGCCATTATTTTATTTACTTTATTGATTTTTGTGATACAATTTATACCTTTTCTGAAATGCAAAGTTAACTAAAAAATGCAATAATTTTAAAAGGTGCGGCCCTCCGCTAACCCCCGCTTACACAAATCAGTACCTTAAGCAAAGCTGTTTTACTTCCTTTATATATGGGGGAAAACATTTTTTTGCACCTAATTAGTTTTTGGTCTGTTATTTAATCAAAATATACCATTTCATTAATTGAATACTTCAGTTTAAAAATCGCTCTCTTAACTGTAAAATTTAAGAGATATGTTAAGCATTTGTCTTGATAGGACGATGTGTCTGTTATGTTTTCCCTACCAGTCTTTCAAATCATATCTTTGCCGGAGTGGCATGATGCAGTTATCCGTCATTTCAACAGGAAAAATTTTAAAATGCTTCTAGGCCCATCTGAAAACCTATCTTTCGTTGTCAAATTTTTCCAAAAGACACGTAAAACCAGAATTTACCCATACAATTTATAATAGTAATAGGAAATGTGAGAAAAATGCACAACTTTTATAATATTCAAATAATCTATGATCTTTTATTGGAATCTGGTAAAGAGTAAGCTTTCTGGAAAGTTGTTCCATCCAGAAAGCATACGGCATTCCAGATTCTAATAAAGGAATTCCCCTTTGATAGCAGTTAAATTTCTTCATTCCATCTATATAATATACGTGAGCATTTGAGAAAACTATGATTGTGAAAGTCAAGAAAATAGGTTATCATCGTCGGTAAACTGAAGTTTCCGTCTATATTAATGAATCTAGTTTTTGTTGCCTCGTTCAACTTGACTTCTATATTAAGCAATAACCGTTATTTATCCGTTCAGTATTTATTAAATGACGATCCTACGTCAGCGTCCTGCGTAATTACAGCCCGAAAAACTTTCCAACTCGGTAACTTTACTTGCTCAATCTATCCTGACCGGCTATCTCCGCTTCCTTTCCTTAAATTTATCTGGCTGTCCTCATGCGCTTCCATATATAACACGCAACTGAAGGTTCTGACCCATCCCTCTATTCCGTTTCGGCAGCTTGACCACTGGTGACATAATCACTTCCCTCCTCCCACACACCCTCCCCCCGAGCATTCATCCGACACCCCCCAATTTTTTGTCCTCACCCCCATCTAATATCTGTGCAGGCGATCGCTTCGCTACCGAGTTGTCACTTTCTGGACTAATAGTCGCCAAATAGTTATCATTTGCCGCCAGGATATATATGAACGGGACATCTGGACAGAAAGGACCTTTTACGAATAAGACGCGAGCGAGGGGAAGACACTGCTCCGTGTTCTCTCTTCCCCCCCTCCAACTCGCATTCGAGCCTTTCACGTCTTAATTAACCCCTCGATGTCTTAGCCTCCCTGGTTTCCTTGACAACCCATTGAGAAAGGGCTCCATTAATTACGATAGTGCTCGCAGAGACATAGAAACCTTGTAATTTTGTCGCTACAATTCCAATGTCCCTTTCCCTTCCCCCCCAACACCCTTTTCCATGACGACAGGGTGTGTGTGTGTGTGTATATATATATAGCCATATATCTGTGTCCAGCTGCGAGCGTGTAACAATGGTATCAGTCCGCATCTTGTTGTGTGGACCCGGTCACAGATTGCAGGAAATTTAATAAACTTTCTCGGGTTTTAATTCTCTGGAAGGGGGCTGTGTTTGGGTAGCTGTTTTTGGTGGATTCTCGCTTGTTGGGAGTTTTGAGCCGAGATTAGTTTTAACATTCTTTGGCGTTTCGTGGTCGTTGGTTTCCGGGCTTAAATTATGCCGGCCGATCGCTGGTAAAATTTGTTCATTTGGTTTTATCTGTGAAATGCTAATCGGGGAAACTGGATAGCGGTCCTCATAAACTGATTTTTACGGCTCTGTGAAGCCAGGTGTGAACTTTGGACAGATTTTGGTCCGAAGGGTTTCCCCTTAACGTGGAATAATGACTACTTGTAATGCACGTAGGATTTCTGCAGGATAGTTTTGATCGAATGCGTGAGGGAATGAAAAATGTGTATTAAGAACCTCAGAACAGTTCAGTGGAAGTAAACACTTCGAATAAACTTGTTGACTTAATGTCGGACAGATCTTGGTCCAAGGGTTTCCCTTTTAGCGTGAAATAATTAATAATAACACGATGATTTCTGCTGGATAGTTTTGACGGAACACGTAAAAGAATGAAAAATTCTCTTCAGGGTATTCAGTGGAATTAAATGAAATGGTTGACTTGATGTTTAATTCTGTAGTTGTCGAATGTAGAAGCGAAATTTCTGCTATAGATGCATTATTTGGCGATGAAAGCGTTCACCCAAGGATAAATTTTATGAAATACCAAGAATTGGAAAGTTAATTAGTAAGGTTGTAGCCATGAAAGTTGAGAAATATGCCTTTTAAATAACGGAAGAATGTGCAAGTCCTGAGGTAGTCAGTCTTCCGTTATCTTATTCTCCTCTTTGATTTGTGTTTTTATATTTTAGTACTCTAATATTGTAATTATTTTTTTGTAAAGTCTTATCTATTTTCCTTATTTTATAATTAAAAGTTAATAATGAGAAATACTTTACTTTTGTTATTGAGATAGTGCATTTATAAAACAGAGATTAAGGGAAAAGGTCCGTTAGATTTAAGATAGTTTGACTAGATGCTGTGTACTAACCCTATTTGATTCGCCCCCTTCAATGTTAAACTATGGAGAAAATGTGGCCAAGAATTTCCGACTTGGATTGAAAGATTTTTTTTTTTTTTTCAAAAATTGTGCTCAGTAATAGAGAAAGAAATTTTACACCTTGGGACATTTTTTTGTATAAAAAAAATTAAAATAATATTTTTAAATTTAAATTTTTCGGGGGGAAAATCTGGTATAGTGTGTTTTAAGCGCTCATAAATTTCTTCGGTGGACGCAATTTATAAAATGAATCCTGTTGCAAGGTGCAAAAAAGTTCAGGCTATCTGAAAATACCATTTTTATTGGATTATCAGCATTTATGTAGCTGTGTATAGTAGGCACATTTTCTCCATAGGGCAACATCGAGGTGAGCGAATCCAATAGGGTTAGTACACAACAGCCTAGTACATATTTTATTTTGTTAAAGGAGAGATTGTTGGCGACTTCTTAAATCGAGCGAGTATACCTGTTAGAGAGGATAGCAGTAAATGACTTTTAAAGAGTTATCGTCATTTTAGAAAAATTTACTTTTATAATATCTGCTGTCTCTTTCTTATACGATCAATAGCGTGTGTTGAAAATAAACTTATAATTCAGCGTATGACAGTATAGAAGTAGGCATGGGTACGAGAGCGTGAAAGATTGTGTATGTAAATGATGTAATTCGAGAGTTGTAAGCTACATGCGTTGCAAAAACGAATAAAATTTATATGAGAGAGTGAAATTTATAAACAATTTATATCTGAAATGCTTCGACATTTTTTGCTGAGTGGATTTTTTTCTCACCGACTGAGTAAATTAGTGCACCGATGATGATGATGATAGTAATGGCAACGGATTTAATGTAGAATCCAGAGTGAGAATAATTAATGTGTAGTTGAGAGTGAGCTAAAGCAATATGTATATGAAAGCGAACGGAATTAACAAATGTGCGAGAGTGAGTGAAACCAATGCTTATACGAGAGTGAATAAAACTGACGAATGTGCGAGAGTGAAAGAAACTGTTGAATGTGCGAGAGTGAAGGAAACTGAATGTGCGAGAGTGAATGGAACTGATGAATGTGCGAGAGTGAATGAAACTGATGAATGTGCGAGAGTGAATGGAACTGATGAATGTGCGAGAGTGAATGGAACTGATGAATGTGCGAGAGTGAATGATACTGATCAATGTGCGAGAGTGAACAAAATAATGTAAATGCGATTGAAACCAAAACTTTCGTACACG